>NIVC01004115.1:0-60027 GCA_002269645.1 Macrostomum lignano | reverse complement strand
TCAAAATCTCCCATCGCTGATTCCCACATCCCGATTAGAGAGGAGCTCGATTACGTTCTCCGCCGCGCGCTCGAGAAAGAAGACGATGCACGCGCCGCAAGAGCCTACCGTTTCCTCAGTGTCACGATTGCCTTTGCTGAGGACATCGCCCTCTCCTGCCGTGACCCGGAGGCCGCTCAGCACACCCTTACCCGCCTCGCGGGTGCTCCTGCTCTGATCCTCCCTAGCGGTGGCACCATTGCAGAGTGCCGGGACTTCCGCTACCTCGGCTGTCTTTTCGCCTCTCCAGATGACATCATTGCGGACTGGCAAGCTTGGAGGGCAGCTGACCAGCTCAGTCCTGTCTTCACTCATCGATGGACGACAAGCTCAAACTCCGCATCTTCTGAGCACTGAGCTGCGGTCGAACCCATCTTCCTATACTTCCTATACATCTTCCTAGTCCTGTACCTGACTCCTAGCGAGGCCATGGGTCTTCCATCCTCGGTTTCCCGCCAGCACTTGTGCACTAGGGCTCTTTGGCTCTTAAGGCTCTTTCTCCCATCCAGATTCTCCCATCTCCAACTCTCAAATCTCCAACTCTCCCATCCCGATTCTCCCATCTCCAACTCTCAAATCTCCAACTCTCCCATCCCGATTCTCCCATCTCCAACTCTCAAATCTCCAACTCTCAAATCTCCAACTCTCCCATCCCGATTCTCCCATCTCCAACTCTCAAATCTCCACAACTCTCCATCCCGATTCTCCCATCTCCAACTCTCAAATCTCCAACTCTCAAATCTCCAACTCTCCCATCCCGATTCTCCCATCTCCAACTCTCAAATCTCCAACTCTCCCATCCCCGATTCTCCCATCTCCAACTCTCAAATCTCCAACTCTCCCATCCCGATTCTCCCATCTCCAACTCTCAAATCTCCAACTCTCCATCCCGATTCTCCCATCTCCAACTCTCAAATCTCCAACTCTCAAATCTCCAACTCTCCCATCTCGATTCTCCCATCTCCAACTCTCAAGTCTCCAACTCTCAAATCTCCAACTCTCCCATCCCGATTCTCCCATCTCCAACTCTCAATCTTCAACTCTCCCATCCCCGATTCTCCCATCTCCAATTCTCCCATCTCCAACTCTCTCATCTCCGATTGTCCCATTCCCTATTATTCCCAATCACTAAATTTCCCATCTCTAAAAAATCCACCCATCCAATTCGAATCCCTATCAGTTTTCAATCCCAGCTCACTCGCGTCCCAGCGGCCTCAGCAGCTCTCCCAGAAGTTTGATGAAGCCCAGGTCGGCGTACAGCTGCCGGCTCCGCGGATCCCCGGACAGGATCTTGGACCAGTCGAACTGCAATTGGGGGGGGGGTTTCTTAGAAACCAACTGAACCAGCGCCGCTGACAAAGGGAGTGTCCACTCTTCCGCTCCCAACCTGAGGCAGGTGCCGCTGCAGCTGCAGCTCGCTGATTGGCTCGGCGCGGGCGTCCAAAGGATCCGAGAATTGCAGAGACGCGTTGCCGGAGAGGTGCTGCGCGGGAAAAGTTCGGGGTTAGTTTGGGACCAGTAGATGGGATCAATTGATGGAACCAGTAGATGGGATCAATTGATGGAACCAGTAGATGGGATCAATTGATGGAACCAGTAGATGGGATCAATTGATGGAACCAGTAGATGGGATCAATTGATGGAACCAGTAGATGGGATCAATTGATGGAACCAGTAGATGGGATCAATTGATGGAACCAGTAGATGGGATCAATTGATGGAACCAGTAGATGGGATCAATTGATGGGCCAGTAGATGGGATCAATTGATGGGTCAGTAGATGGGATCAATTGATGGGACCAGTAGATGGGATCAATTGATGGGCCAGTAGATGGGATCAATTGATGGGTCAGTAGATGGGATTAATTGATGGGACCAGTAGATGGGATCAATTGATGGGTCAGTAGATGGGATTAATTGATGGGACCAGTAGATGGGATCAATTGATGGGACCAGTAGATGGGATCAATTGATGGAACCAGTAGATGGGATCAATTGATGGGACCAGTAGATGAGATCAATTGATGGGACCAGTAGATGGGATCAATTGATGGGTCAGTAGATGGGATCAATTGATGGGTCAGTAGATGGGATCAATTGATGGGTCAGTAGATAGGATCAATTGATGGGACCAGTAGATGGGATCAATTGATGGGACCAGTAGATGGGATCAATTGATGGGTCAGTAGATGGGATCAATTGATGGGTCAGTAGATGGGATCAATTGATGGGACCAGTAGATGGGATCAATTGATGGGACCAGTAGATGGGATCAATTGATGGGCCAGTAGATGGGATCAATTGATGGGTCAGTAGATGGGATCAATTGATGGGACCAGTAGATGGGATCAATTGATGGGACTAGTAGATGGGATCAATGATGGAACCAGTAGATGGGATCAATTGATGGGACCAGTAGATGGGATCAATTGATGGGACTAGTAGATGGGATCAATGATGGAACCAGTAGATGGGATCAATTGATGGGACCAGTAGATGGGATCAATTGATGGGTCAGTAGATGGGATCAATTGATGGGTCAGTAGATGGGATCAATTGATGGGTCAGTAGATGGGATCAATTGATGGGTCAGTAGATGGGATTAATTGATGGGCCAGTAGATGGGATCAATTGATGGGTCAGTAGATGGGATTAATTGATGGGCCAGTAGATGGGATCAATTGATGGGTCAGTAGATGGGATCAATTGATGGGTCAGTAGATGGGATTAATTGATGGGCCATTAGATGGGATCAATTGATGGGTCAGTAGATGGGATTAATTGATGGGTCAGTAGATGGGACCGATTGATTGGGCCAGTGCCCTGACCCAGCTCACATCCTCATACGCTCTCTCAATCCGCCCAATGACCCGCAGTTCCTCCCTGCAGTGCGGCAGGCGGCAGATGTTGAACATCCGGCAGACGGCCAGGACGGTGCGCCGCGGCAGAGGCAGCTGACGAACCCGGACATCGAACTGGGAGGGAGGGCGGGGGAAGGTCACAGTCAGCTGCCTCAGAGTTTCACTACTGACTTCAAAGTAGCTTGCACGCAAATGTGCTGTGTAGCCCATCTAATTATTCTATTGCAATATCTAAGCTCGTATATCTAGCTAGTGGTCCTTGCGCTGGGCATTCAGTCCAGATGCTCACATAGAGTCCCTGCTGAGCAGCATCGGCAAGCGCGGGCGCCGAGTAAACGGTCAGGAAGGTGTCCAGCCGTAGCCGCAGGTTGACCAGGCGGAACAGCGACTCCAGGCCGAGCTCAGCCTCGCCCGTCATCAGTTTGAGCCGCTCGGCAGGCAGCGACTCAGTCGCCGCCGGGTCGCCGGCTCGCCAGCGCAGGCAGGCACCGTAGACGACGTCCTTGGTGGCCAGTAGGCGGCCGTGCGCGGCCAGCTTCCAGCGGTACTCGGCCGCGTCGTAGGCGCTCCAGTCTGCGGCGCCGTTCAGCAATCGGCGCCGAAAGTCAGGCGCCGGATTCGAGCCCGGCCAGCCGGCGCACGCGTGTCGGTAGAGGTCGACGCACGGATCCGTCTCGCTTGACGAGGGCGGCGGCGTCACGGCTGCCGCGCTGCTGTCGGCGCTGTACTGGGCGTCAGCCAGGCGCAGCAGCACGTAGTCCTTGTCGGTGGCCAGCTGCTCCTCTAAGCGCCGAGTCGTTTCCGTGGAGACGTTCTTCTCGTAGCCGTCCAGCATGCGGCGGTACTCGGTCTTGAGGTTCTTGCAGGCCTGCAGCAGCTGGTGCCCGGCCTCCAGCTTCGAGCCCGACTGCACCAGCCCGATGGTGAGGCCGACCGTCACGCCGCCGAGGAACAGGATGGCGCAGAACATGATCACCTCGCGGCCGTTGCAGTCGTGACGGGCCATGGCGTCTCTGGCGTCCTTGGTTACCTGTGGGCGTATCTTAGCAACTAAGCAACTAACTAACTAACTAACTAACTAACTAACTAACTAACTAACTAACTAACTAACTAACTAACTAACTAACTAACTAACTAACTAACTAACTAACTAACTAACTAACTAACTAACTAACTAACTAACTAACTAACTAACTAACTAACTAACTAACTAACTAACTAACTAACTAACTAACTAACTAACTAACTAACTAACTAACTAACTAACTAACTAACTAACTAACTAACTAACTAACTAACTAACTAACTAACTAACTAACTAACTAACTAACTAACTAATTTGGAAATGCCCTGCACACCTGGCACATGTAGTTCACCCGCAGGTGCTCCGGCAGGACGCAGGCCTCAGCCTCGGCATCAGCATCCGCGTCCAGCTCAGCCTCATCTTTGACATCCGCTTCCGCATCCGGGTTGCTTTTGTTGCCCGCGTCTTCTTCCACTTCCTCCAGCCGCGGTGGGCGCACCATAGAGCTGGACGAAGAATCCGCAGTCGCCGCATTCGCCGAGGCGTCCACGGTAGGCATGATGAGCTGTCAGTCGGATCCCGCAGTCTCTCAATTCCTGGCATTTTTATATTTAAACAGCCGAAATTCAACAGGAGCCCCCAGCTCGGGTGCCGCGCCAATCATCCATCATCCCAGCCTCCCCCGACCAGCTTCATCTATCTGGAAAAAAACGGGCAAGCGCCGCTCCCTGCTGCTTCGCGAGGGCATAAAAATTTGCAAAATTTGTCTCCCCGCCATCAAGCGGGAGTCCCTCGGGAGTCCCGGCTGAAGAAATGCAAATCGCCCGGTCCCGGCGAATCCGAGAGAAGATGCGCCCCGACAGGCAGCTGTTTGCCTGCGTGTTCTATCATTAGCTTATGAAAAATTGACCATTTAGCCTTTTCTTTGTTAATCTGCATTTCTCTCCCGCTGAAGTAAAGGGACTTCATAATGCTTTCGGGCATTGCCAAGATCTGTGAAGTCTCCAAGCCGCTCCAACCTGCCATCTCTTCACCCCCTTTCATCCCACCTCCCTTCTCCTCTCCCTCCAATCTCCCCTCTCCTTGTCCTTTTCCCTTCTTCATATTTCTCCCCTCGGCCCCTACCTCCATCTCTCTAACCCACACTACCAGTCATTTATCCATCTCCCTCCCTACTCTTCCCTTACCTCTCCCCGATCTCTGCCATTCTCTTACCTTTCGTAGCACCCTCTCTCTACCTTCTCTCCACTAACCCTCTCACTCCCATCTCCCCTCTCACTCCCATCTCCCCTCTAACTCCAATCTCCCCTCTCACTCCCATCTCCCCTCTCCCTCCGATCTCTCCTCTCACTCCCATCTCCCCTCTCACTCACATCTCCCTCTCACTCACATCTCCCCTCTCACTCCCATCTCCCCTCTCACTCCCATCTCACCTCTCACTCCCATCTCCCCTCTCACTCCGATCTCTCCTCTCACTCCCATCTCCCCTCTCACTCCCATCTCACCTCTCAATCCCATCTCACCTCTCACTCCCATCTCCCCTCTCACTCCCATCTCCCCTCTCACTCACATCTCCCATCTCACTCACATCTCCCCTCTCACTCCCATCTCCCCTCTCACTCCCATCTCCCCTCTCACTCCCATCTCCCCTCTCACTCCCATCTCCCCTCTCACTCCCATCTCTCCTCTCACTCACATCTCCCCTCTCACTCACATCTCCCCTCTCACTCCTATCTCCCCTTTCATTCCCATTTCCCCTCTTACTCCCATCTCCCTCTCACTCACATCTCCCCTCTCACTCCCATCTCCCCTCTCACTCCCATCTCCCCTCTCACTCACATCTCCCCTCTCACTCACATCTCCCCTCTCACTCCCATCTCCCCTCTCACTCCCATCTCCCCTCTTACTCACATCTCCCCTCTCACTCACATCTCCCCTCTAACTCACATCTCCCCTCTCACTCCTATCTCCCCTTTCATTCCCATTTCCCCTCTTACTCACATCTCCCCTCTCACTCCCATCTCCCCTCTAACTCACATCTCCCATCTCTCGCTCCCATCTCCCTCTCGGACTTAAGTTTGACGACTGCCAGCTTTCGGCTGCTTTTGATGTCGCCCAGATCTGAGCTGCGCGCTCTGCAACGGCTCAGTGCTGGCTGAGTAAGCCTGCTCAAACGTAACTGGCGCTCAACGTGAGCAGGGGCTGAGCAATTTGAGACCTCAGCTATACTCTCACTAACTTTTTCGCCTCGGTAAATTTACATTTTTATCGCGGAGGGTAGCTGAAGCTTTCGTTGCAAGTTGGAGAAGCGAGGAGAGGCAGCCAGGTCCCCTGGGAGAGGTGCTTGACCAGGCTGCGGGGTCCGGTCGCTTTGGGGCACGAGATTGGCCCCGTTGCGGATGCTGAGTGCCTCATCAGCGCTAACTGATAGGTCTGCTATGATAATGCACTGCTAAATATCTCAGCGGCATTCGAATTCGCTTTGCCAGCACGGGACCAAAAATTATGTCTCTGGAACCCTGATGATCCTCTGAGCCCCTGATGAACCCCTGAGCCCCTGATGAGCCCCTGATGAGCCGCTGATGTACCTCTGATCCCCTGATGAGCCTTTGAGGAACCTCTGATAAGCCCCTGATGTACCTCTGAGCCCTCATGAGCCTTTTAGGAACCTCTGAGCCCTCATGAGCCTTTTAGGAACCTCTGATGAGCCCCTGATGTACCTCTGACCCCCTGAAAACCAAACCCGAGTGCGCGTCTGTCCTCGCCGGTAGGGTAGACTGCAAGACCGTCCCACCTGAACGCAGAATCCTGAATACCTGAACCTAGAACCCACCAGCTCCGTGGGAGCAACTCTTGACCCCGAATAGCTCAATCCTGAGCTCTGATCCCAAAGCCCCGATCCGTGGAATTCCGAGCGTCCTTTAACCTCCAGGATGTCCTTGAACCCCTTGAACCCGATCTGAATTAGTCAAGTTTGGCCTTCAAAAGCAGGCTGTACACAGGATTGACTCAAAACCGTTTAGAGTTTCAACTTGGCAGGTAAGTTTACGGCTGGCCCCTAGAGACAATTCTATTTTTGAAATCTGGAAAGGAGTCAAAGTCTTAAAAAACTGTTTAAAAAATCAAATCACAGCAAAAGAGTTCTGTGTATTCGAAACAGCCGCCTTCCTCTTTTGTTTGTTGACAACATAAAAATGTTTTTTCGGTCATTTAAAGTCTCTTGGTTGTCAGTCACTGAAGCCCAGCGGTGGGCGGATCTTGGTCAAACAGAAAATCTCGCGCCGCGGCGGCCGCCACTTCAGGGGCAGTACACCAGAAGGTCGTACTCCTCCAGGGGCACCTCCTTGCCGCCGTACGGGAAGCAGGCGATGGACTGGCCCTCGCTCAGCTTGCCGACGCACCACTCACCGTTGATGCAGGCCCTGGCGATGTAGATCGGCTGCTTGCAGGCCGTGTGCCCGCCGATGACGGCCGTGGGCGGCACGTTGACCGGCTCGCATTTGGCGTCGATGGGGCACCACTCGTAGCCCTGGCCGAAGCACTGCAGGGCGGTGTCGCAGAGCACCTCGTAGTCCTCGTGGCAGTGCTCCTCGCCGCAGTAGGGCACGTACAGCTGGCCGTGGATGCCGGTGCCGGGGATCACCTCGTTCTCGTGCTTGGCCCGGCCGATGTGCACGCTGGAGCCCAGGATGATGGCTCGGTCGGGGATCTCACCGCAGCGGGTGGGCCTCCAGCTCAGGGCGACTTGGCGGCACATGGCGATTTGTGGTCCGACTGCTTTCGGGATCGACTGAAGTGTTGCTGTGGCTTAAGGGGGGGCCTTGGCTCTCCTGGGCTTGCTGCTCCTGTTTGACTGCAACCGAGCGCTGGTTTCTGGCTCCTAGGGAGGGTCCGACTGCTACAGGCCGCGCCGCGCGCTTTCGGCCATAGACGGCAGCTTTGAGGCTGGCCAGACTGACAGCCATAGACTGAAGTTTCCTCCCCCGCTAAGCCAGCTAGCTGTCGAAGCTCTCTGAGCCACGTTTTTAAAAGTACATTTTAGAAGTCGCTTACTTGATTTCTTAGTAACTGTTACTTAATGTAGCAAGTCTTCTCAGAGCAAAACGTCGGCTTATGCCTTTCAAATAAGATTAAACATTTTTTAACTGGTTTACGAGTATAAGCATGAATTTTCTTTTGCGTATATGCTCGGATAGTTAAAAGTTTCATTTAGATTTTTTTTCATTCAATCGAAGCTCAGGGCTTCCCGGCGTCGAAGACGCTGTTAAACAGGCTGCCACTGCACCGCTGGCCGCCGTTCCCGCCGCACTTCTTGTCGCACTTGGCATCCACAGCCGGGCCATGCTTTCCGTAGCTGTCGCCGCACCAGCAGTCGGTGCCGGACTGCAGGCCGAAGTACCTGTGCATCTTGGCGGTGCACGACTGTATGCACTTTTCAGTTGTCATTGCGGACCCGCTGCCACCGCGCACCGGGAGGTCACGATGGCTGGCCGAGTCCTTGAAGCAGCCGACGCTGCGGGCCTCCGCTGGAATGTCGGTGTGATTGGAGCTGGTGTGATGGGAGCTGGTGTGATGGGAGCTGGTGTGATTGGAGCTGGTGTGATGGGAGCTGGTGTGATGGGAGCTGGTGTGATGGGAGCTGGTGTGATGGGAGCTGGTGTGATGGGAGCTGGTGTGATGGGAGCTGGTGTGATGGGAGCTGGTGTGATGGGAGCTGGTGTGATGGGAGCTGGTGTGATGGGAGCTGGTGTGATGGGAGCTGGTGTGATGGGAGCTGGTGTGATGGGAGCTGGTGTGATGGGAGCTGGTGTGATGGGAGCTGGTGTGATGGGAGCTGGTGTGATGGGAGCTGGTGTGATGGGAGCTGGTGTGATGGGAGCTGGTGTGATGGGAGCTGGTGTGATGGGAGCTGGTGTGATGGGAGCTGGTGTGATAGGAGCTGGTGTGATGGGAGCTGGTGTGATGGGAGCTGGTGTGATGGGAGCTGGTGTGATGGGAGCTGGTGTGATGGGAGCTGGTGTGATGGGAGCTGGTGTGATGGGAGCTGGTGTGATGGGAGCTGGTGTGATGGGAGCTGGTGTGATGGGAGCTGGTGTGATGGGAGCTGGTGTGATGGGAGCTGGTGTGATGGGAGCTGGTGTGATGGGAGCTGGTGTGATGGGAGCTGGTGTGATGGGAGCTAGTGTGAGCATGGCACCGGAAGCAGGCGCAGCTGTGAAGCCCACTCACACACAACTGTCTTCGTCTCATAGCCGCTGGCGGTGCTCCCAGCTGAAATTGTCGAAAATCGAAACATTAATTCAGAGAATTAGAAACCAGGGTTAAAATCGTTTTTTCATTGTGTCCTACCCTCCCGGCCATTCCTCCTTCCAACCTTCCGTCCTTTCCGTCTTCTCCTCTTTCCGGCCCTCAGTCTCATCCTCTTTCCAGGGACTTCTCTATATGCATACCCTGCTCTTTCTAACCCTCGGTCTTCTCTTTCCGGCCCTCAGGCTTTTCCTCTTTCCAACTTTCTTTGTTCCCTTATTTCCTTTGAACTTTCTGTTTTTCTTTTTTTGCATCCGAGTTTTTTCTTTTACGCCGTTCCGTCCTTTCCTCCTTTCTGGAAACTTTATGGTCTTTAATTTCTTTGCCTGCCAAGTGAACCGACGTCTGCTGTGATGGCTAGAGCCAGTCTTCATGGTTGTTTGGCGGTCTGAAAAGTTGAAATTCAGTCAGTCAGTCAGTCAGTCAGTCAGTCAGTCAGTCAGTCAGTCAGTCAGTCAGTCAGTCAGTCAGTCAGTCAGTCAGTCAGTCAGTCAGTCAGTCAGTCAGTCAGTCAGTCAGTCAGTCAGTCAGTCAGTCAGTCAGTCAGTCAGTCAGTCAGTCAGTCAGTCAGTCAGTCAGTCAGTCAGTCAGTCAGTCAGTCAGTCAGTCAGTCAGTCAGTCAGTCAGTCAGTCAGTCAGTCAGTCAGTCAGTCAGTCAGTCAGTCAGTCAGTCAGTCAGTCAGTCAGTCAGTCAGTCAGTCAGTCAGTCAGTCAGTCAGTCAGTCAGTCAGTCAGTCAGTCAGTCAGTCAGTCAGTCAGTCAGTCAGTCAGTCAGTCAGTCAGTCAGTCAGTCAGTCAGTCAGTCAGTCAGTCAGTCAGTCAGTCAGTCAGTCAGTCAGTCAGTCAGTCAGTCAGTCAGTCAGTCAGTCAGTCAGTCAGTCAGTCAGTCAGTCAGTCAGTCAGTCAGTCAGTCAGTCAGTCAGTCAGTCAGTCAGTCAGTCAGTCAGTCAGTCAGTCAGTCAGTCAGTCAGTCAGTCAGTCAGTCAGTCAGTCAGTCAGTCAGTCAGTCAGTCAGTCAGTCAGTCAGTCAGTCAGTCAGTCAGTCAGTCAGTCAGTCAGTCAGTCAGTCAGTCAGTCAGTCAGTCAGTCAGTCAGTCAGTCAGTCAGTCAGTCAGTCAGTCAGTCAGTCAGTCAGTCAGTCAGTCAGTCAGTCAGTCAGTCAGTCAGTCAGTCAGTCAGTCAGTCAGTCAGTCAGTCAGTCAGTCAGTCAGTCAGTCAGTCAGTCAGTCAGTCAGTCAGTCAGTCAGTCAGTCAGTCAGTCAGTCAGTCAGTCAGTCAGTCAGTCAGTCAGTCAGTCAGTCAGTCAGTCAGTCAGTCAGTCAGTCAGTCAGTCAGTCAGTCAGTCAGTCAGTCAGTCAGTCAGTCAGTCAGTCAGTCAGTCAGTCAGTCAGTCAGTCAGTCAGTCAGTCAGTCAGTCAGTCAGTCAGTCAGTCAGTCAGTCAGTCAGTCAGTCAGTCAGTCAGTCAGTCAGTCAGTCAGTCAGTCAGTCAGTCAGTCAGTCATATTGCTTTACTGCAAACAGGCAATGCTTTACTGCAAACAGGCAATGCTTTACTGCAAACAGGCAATGCTTTACTGCAAACAGGCAATGCTTTACTGCAAACAGGCAATGCTTTACTGCAAACAGGCAATGCTTTACTGTAAACAGGCAATGCTTCAGTGTAAACAGGCAGTGCTTTTCAGTGTAAACAGGCAATGCTTCAGTGCAAACAGGCAATGCTTCAGTGTAAACAGGCAATGCTTCAGTGTAAACAGGCAATGCTTCAGTGTAAACAGGCAATGCTTCAGTGTAAACAGGCAATGCTTCAGTGTAAACAGGCAATGCTTCAGTGTAAACAGGCAGTGCTTCAGTGTAAACAGGCAGTGCTTCAGTGTAAACAGGCAATGCTTCAGTGTAAACAGGCAATGCTTCAGAGCTCAAGAAGCTTACAGAACTCAGGCCGCAGACCATCGGTCAGTCGGTCAGCCTGGCACTGCGCCAGTGTCAGGAGGCCGGTCAGGAGCAGCCCAGTGACTGCCAGTCGCATCTTCGGTTATCGAAGTTGAGCAGCAAGCAGTGCACTCAGTTTGACAGCTTAGAGAGACAGCTCAGTTCCTCGGCTACCAAGCAACTGCTGACGTTTTGACGTTTTGACGGCTTTTAAAGAAGTTTTCAGCTGCTTTGACTTTCACCACCGTTACGCCTCCCCCCCTTCGGTCACCGACCCGACAACTGCCCCTTCGCACCTCTTGAGCTTCGCTTTCGCTGCCACTTCAGCATGGGGGGGGGCAGTTCAGCTACTGTATTCCCACTGCATTCAGAACTCGAGCAGCATTTCAGATCCCAGAGCAGCAGCTTGAGTCGCTTGAGCCGCTCGTACAGTTCTGTGAGACTTGGATTTGTGAGCCAACGGAATTCGCATGATCAATTAGAGTCTATGCGATGCTGACTAAGGGAGACGTCCTGCACTACTAGTCGTAATAACGAGTGATCGTGCCCCTTTGCAATTGTTTTTTCGATACTCTCTATCACTAACTTGCAGTGGGCAAAGCGTTTTGACATTTGTTGTACGTGCAGTCTGTTAAACTTTGCCTAACAACATTTCTTACACAAGAAGACCTACAAGAAAAATATGTTTTGATTCGGGTAAATCTCTTTATTAAGACTCTTGACCAATCAGAAGAATATGAATTATCTGACGCGTGGCAATGTAACGATATATACCGATTTTTTTCGGCAGCAATTGCGTAAGCTGAAGCCGCGTAGCGGCTGAAGCTTAGTAGAGCAATTGCTGCCGAAAAAAATCGGTACATGTCATTATTGTACCCTTTTGACTTCCCTTGTCTATGGCCCAGACATAGTGCGGATGCTGAGTATGAAATGCGATTGTTGCCGGAATGCGCTTTGAAAGGGTTGTAGAGATAATCAATCGTCTATGGCAAATTTAGTTGCTCTCTAAATGAAAGGGTTGTAGAGATAATCAATCGTTTATGGCAAATTTAGTTGCTCTCTAAATGAAAGGGTTGTAGAGATAATTAATCGTTTATGGCAAATTTAAAGGACAGTGAAGACAGCTAGCCTGGCTGCCATGAGTTTATTCTCAAGTTGATTTTGAGCTTGAATTAATTCTCCTATTCGGAGTGCAAATAGGAAAAGTAGCTATGATTCGCTACGCAAACATTCCTGGCGGAGAAATATGTGGACTCTCCACGGACGAGTTGGCTTTTGTCACCCGAGAGTCGAGCACGCGCTACGTTCTGGAGATGGACAACCTGGATCGATAATCAAGCGATTACACTAATGACGGGACACAAGAATTCGAGCTCAGTGGATGTATACAAGCGGCGAGACATGGACTGTGTGGCCCGAATGAGCGCTTGTCTGGCTGCCTATGGGTCCAAAGTCACCAAGATTGACGACGATGCGGAATCCACCATCGAAAGTGTGACAATTGGGTCTGATAGAGGCGAGCTGATGAAAGCACCCGAGGGCGGCCAAGACCTGCCGAGAAGCCTCTGTGGTGGTCAGTTCCACAACTGCACATTCAACTTTTACGGAAAGTAAAACAATTGATTCGATCGGTTTGTTCTTAAGAACTTTTTGTGACTATGAAACACTTTCGCCGTGTTGCTATTGTTGTTCCTTGTTTTGATAGCCAAATACATTCGTCTGAAATCCGGCAACAATCGAAAAAAGCCGACAAACAATTAAATTGTTACCGCAAGTATGAATGCCGGAAACCATAGACAAAAGGGTACAAAATGCGTTGCATGAAAAAGCATTGCGGGCAATTCGATCGCGGGCAATTCTCGTGCTTCCAATAAAACATTAAATAGGTTTTCACCTGTCTCCTTGAAGATCATCAGAAATGGGACAAGATAGCAACGACTGTTCGAACCCCTGCCTGTGACACCCCAGAGTTCTGCTAGGAGACCCGGATCTGCCTGCTATCGGAGGCGAGATCGAAATTTAACGGTAATAAAAAACGAATTAAAAGTGAGACTGCCCCTGAAATGTTTTACTGAAATCTTTTAGGCGCGCTACGGTAAGTAGGCAATATCGCGAGTTCATTTCTAGCTGTTAAACCTTTATTTCCCAGTTTGCTATTAACTGCAAACTTTCTCTGCAATCATCAACGAGTAAAGTGCTGAAATTAATTTTTCTATTCTCATCCTTAGGCTTTCAGGTGAAAATTGATAGCTCGTACTAATTTTAAGTCTTAGCACCTGCGCTAAAGGACGAGTGTAGCATCCTCTTCTACAATAAAAGGTGTTTAAAAGCCCAGACTGTAAAACAAGGGGCGCAAAATTTTTACTTGAAGGGCCAGATAAAGAGTTTGGATCATTGATGCGGGCTAGATGAGAGTGGAAAGGAGATAGAATGGGAGAGAGAGAGAACAAGAAAGAGGAGATGACAAAAGAAAGGAGAGATGAGAGACGCGATAAATGAAGAGATGAGATAGAAGATACTCGTCTCGTAGAAGATAGAATGGGATATGTTCATGTAGATACGAGTAGAAGATAAGAGAGAGATGAGAGCGGAGAGAAAAAAGGTGAGGAGCTGAGAGGAGAGAGGAGAGAGAAGAGGAGATGAGAGGAGAGAGGAGAGGAGATGAGAGATGAGAAAAGAGCGAAGAAAAAGAGAGAGGAGACAACTTAGAAAACACACAAACCCTGAGCGGATTGCTATTGTAAAGTTTCAAAGGACCCGAGGGCAGGATAGAGAGGCTTCGCGGGCCGCATTCAGCCCCGGGCCGGAGGTTGCCGGCCCCTGCACCGTAAAACCTTGTCCTCCCATGCGAGTTATGCGGCTCCTTTTTGGGCCCACCAGTTTTTGGGAAAGCTCCGGCACCAACTGTTTATCGTGCGATGAGTCAGGCACTGTCACTGCTCCTTATCAAGCCTGCAGTTTACTGGGAAATCTGTAAGGAACAGCAAGGGACTCCTGTGCCTGCTTTGCTTTGGGCCCTGGGAACAGTTCTGCTTCCCAACACCGCCCCTCTCGGTTCATTTGTAAACTCTTTACCGAGTCTAAACTATTATTTATTGCTTCGAGCTGTGCCTCGCTCCCCTTTAACGCATAAACTTATTCCACTCACCCACCCACCTCCGCGGGCGTGACCTCAGCTAGAGTGCACGCGGGTTGGCGGTCTTTGTTCAATCGTGTGGGAACCGTTTTTCCATCGGATGGATCAGCCAGGGTATAAAATGCGAGATTTTCTATCCGAGAATGAAATTCTATTCTTGAGCGCCCCTCATCTTGTGTCAAATCTCCGTTTCCTTGATTCTGCTTAATTCCATTTCAATTGCTCAGCTGCTCACTACCTGCCATGGCTGACGAGCACATGTCCCCCGAAGACGACCAGCAGGCAGCTGGGTACCTCTACCAGCTAGCTCCAAGCAGCGGCCAGTCCGGAACAGACGCCCAGCCAGTCCGCGCTCCATGGCTTCGTCCAGACGAGGACGCCTTATTGAGAGCCCTCATCGCCGCCGCCACCGGGACAAACTTGCCACTAGCCCTTCGCCAGCTGCGCGCAGACTTAGAAGAGGCCTACCAAAGGGCGGTCACCAAGGAAGAAGTCGATGTTGACGCCCGCTGGAGACTGATGTGCCAGCAGATGGACCCGGCCGCGACGCGCGAAACGCTCGATGAATTTCTCCAGCGAGCGGATGACTACGTCCGCCAGAGAGGCCAGCCGTGCCCCGCGTTGGCACTACTAATGGCCATCGCCTACTGGGAGGCTGGGCACCTCCAAAACGGCTGGCTGCCCCACCTGCGAGCCTTCTGGGACATCGCGGTAGAGAAGCGCCCCGAAAGGCTGTTCGTGGAAGGCGACACGGTCCACATCCTCGGCTGGCCCCCCAGCACCGCCTCAGCCCAAGGCCTTCAGGAGGCTGACGCCTCTACCAATGACGCCTCTACCAATGACGCCTCTACCAATAACGCCGAGGAACCCGTTCGACCGCCTGCCAGAGGCACTGCTGCTCGAACCCAGCGCGGCCTCAGCTACGCCCGCCGCGGTGGACGAACCGCCGGCCGCCGCTGAGATCGAGTCCATGCCAAATACTGACTGAAGGAGTTTTTGTGTGACAAATGACGAATACCGGCATTCGTTCCTCATTTGTTTTCTCCCCTCCGTACCCAAACATCCATGCTGTTTGGTGTTCATTGTATGGCCGAAGGTCGGCTTTGACCATGCAGTTGATGGACCAGGGCCTGGAAGCTCTGCACCCCCTCTTGCTATTTACTCTTGCTCGGCTGCTGTATACGAGCCAAAATTTAATCGTTCTGTTACCTTTTTTACTTTTAGTATCACTATTCCATTAATTAGTTTTTGTTTTTGCTACGACGCGACCTATAAATACCATTATTATCTCACACCGTGCGGCTCTGTCCTCTGTCGAATAAACAAGTCGAAGAAGCGGCTTGCAGTTGAAGTTCATTAATAAATAATTAGCTATATTTACTGCACCCGACGTTTGTTAAACTTAGTAGTTTGACTTTATAAGTTCTTTGGCCCGGCTGACAATTAGCTATTCAACAGCTTTACGCTACTTATAGTAGAAATGCTTGAAAAGTCAACATTAAATCTACATATATATCATGGTGTCTAAAGACTGTGAACACAAGAAATCTGAACGAAAAAGCCAAGGACCACTGTAACTGTATATAACATTAACATATGTAACAACTGTATATAGTATAATTATATATAACATAATAATATATATAACATATAACAACTGTCCTCCTCTCCTGCTTGTGCCGCCTGATCTTTAACCCTTCTTGGTCTCTTGATTTGGCAAAGTTCCTGAAATTGATTCCAGAATGGAGTAAAGTGTGTCTGCTTGATGGAGTAGCTATATAAACAGGTTACTAGTCAGAAACAGTCCATATTTCTAGTGGCTGCACTCACCTTAGCGGCCGCTTGCACTTTAGCGACAAAATATTCCTCGACCTCTTCTGATGTTTCATGCCGCCTGCAGTGAAAAGTGCAGTGCAGGCTTGGCGCAAGTGACTTGTCCTTTGTTGAAACATCGGCTTGCATTTATTTCGATGTCTTTGGTATCTCTATTAGATATTAATTTGATATTACCTATTTAGCGGGGCACTTCTCTTGAACGGCTCGGAGCGCGGGGCCTGGCTCCTCGGCGCGGCGCTCGGCGCGGCGCTCGGCGCGACGCTTGTCACAGAGTTCGGTCCCTGCTGCTTGGTTTCAGGAAGCTTAGCGGATCATTGTCTGAGTGCGAATATAAATCATACAGGGAATCTAATGCAGGAGTGCCAAGAAAAGAAACCAAGAAAACTCAGCAATTGAGAAGGTCGAGTGTGAGCTTGGTTTGAGGCAGAGAAAGAAAAAATGGACACGATGTGACTGCAGTGTCTCGTGAATAAGATAGTTTTGTTTTGAAACTCTCAACGATACTACGCTTGTAATAATAATAATAATAATTAATACTACGTCTGCCCTAACCGACAGCTCAGCCGTGGCTATTGCGTGGCGCATCTGAAGGCTGCGTACGGCTGTTCGGTGGGGGGCGCCACACGCACCCTCAATTACCACAGCTAACGCTGGCACCCATTTTACAGCTGGGTGAACTGATCAGCTCACCCAGAGTCCGAAGAGTCCGACGCTCTAACCACTAGGCTACAACCTCCTTCGAGCAGTAGTAATTATCCAGTTGGGCAGTTGACTAATAAGCAGGTTTAAAAATCAAAGAAAATCATGGTGGCACTGCATTGCTTACCCCTCAGTGGCGGCGCCTCACATGGCGAGCGAAGTTTTTTAGGCTCAGCCACTCACCGCATTGCCGGCATCGTCGCATGGTTGAGGACATGCTGTGAGAGCGAAGAGAGCGGGTGGAGCTTGGCATCACTGTTGCCGACGGCTGTCACTTTTCCCGCCTTTAATTATGCAATTAAATTTTCACCATTACAAGCAATTAAACAAAAAGTAAACAGTCTTAAAATAAAGAACAGTCAAATTATTTTGGGGTAGTAATTTTTAATCCAGTACAGAATGTTGCTAAACTGGCGATAAGGAAAACGACAACGGCAAAAAATTTTTGCAAAAAATTAAAAAGTTAACAAACTAATTAATAGACTTCACAGGAATTAGTTTTATCCTTGTGAGGTGGGGGTGGAGAAGATCTTTCTTAGCACGGTTGTTTTGAATTTGCTGACACCAGTGAGGTGGGGCGGATTCCTCGTTTGAATTGCCGCCGGCGTTGAGTTCGCACGAATAAAACCGGAAAAACGCGCAGACGAATCACATCGAAATTTCTTCTCCTGTTTACTCCGACAGCCGGGTCCTCAAGTCCGGGGGGAGGGTAGTCGTAATCGTAGCGGAGCGGTCGTTAGCGGCGCGGTCGTTCAAAGCGGAGAAAACACCGGAGATTTCTGACTCCGAAAATTAATGCGTCGACTATCGGAACTCGTTACTTTCAGTAGTTGCTGCCACCACCGTACTTTACGTATTACGGAACGAATAAGTCCCAGAGCTTTCTTTGAGATGAGAACTTGGTTATTTTACGCCCCACGGGCAAATGACTCAAGAAATACTATGGCTTTAGTACAATAAAATAAATACTAATGGTTGGAGTTTATTATATTGACTTATTTCGAGCAGGCTGGATAATAAAATAAATTTTACACGACACTACACGGATGAGACGCGGGCCGAGGTCGAAAATGTTTCGACTGGGCTTAAACGAGCAGAAAACTGTAGCACTAAATTTAAACGGTAGTAGAAAAATAGTAGAAGGAGCAGTTGAAGGAGCAGTTGAAGGAGCAGTTGAAGGAGCAGTTGAAGGAGCAGTCATGTAAATCATCGCTTTAAATAGAGGGGAGTGACTGGTCACGCAGTGGGGACAGAGGCTGGGCATGCACAATGGGAGAGAAAAATCACGTAAAAGGGCGGCTTAAACACATAGAAAAAAAAACAAAATTACGGCACACATCCAACTCCGTGTAAGCAGTACACGTTGCGGGTATAGACAGAAACCAACACCGGGAGTGATGTCACTCCAATAAAGGGGGAAACGCAGCGGTTCACCATGCACATGCAAAAAAATTAAACATGCCAAATTCCAGTCATCGCATCTTACGTGGCAACCCGCCTGCCACACTTGCTTTTCAGTCATTTGAATATACAAGTTTTTTGTTATAACAGAGTTCGCTATTCTATAGTTTTTTCCCCGAGGGTCTCCCTAAAACACGCACCGCACCGCCCCGACCGCTACACATTATAACATTTTTGTCAATGCAGTATTTCGATTGCAAAGAAAACTATTGGTTGTAAGAGTAACATAATAATTAACTTTAATTATTACCTTAAATATTATTAATATTTTTCATATTCTCGTTTGCATTATTAAATTAAATTATTATTATTTCATTAATATTATTATTAATATCACTTATTATACACGGAATTTGATATTTTAAAGTAAAAAAACTAAGTTAAATAAAAGCTTGAAGCTTAACATAAAACGCATTTTGAAATGTCTTCAGTTATAGTCAAATTTGTTTTAACGTGTAGCGCTGTGGGGCGGGGCGGTGCGTGTTTTAGGGAGACCCTTCCCCGAAACGAGAATCGCAAACGGAAACTCACGAAAGAAGCTGATGCTTGTGCCAAGCTAGACCACCCGCTGTGCCGTGCCGTGCATAGCCGTGCATTCTTAAAAGAAAGTTAATTGACCTAGACAGACTCTTTAGACTTTATCATAAGCAACTGATTGAATAGGCCTATCTATATAATGAAAATATAATATCACCTATATCTATATGGACCTATGAATATTATAAACCTATTAGGCTAGCTATTTTAAACATTGCTTGCAATGAAGAATTAGAAGAAATGCCCTGGAAATCCTTCTGTACCCTCTGTAAATTCCAAAAATGCACTTTTTCAACTAAAAATAATTTTCAAATTAATTTAGCTCACTTTTCACACTAAAAACAAAGTAAAAAAGCTAATTTTAAAGTAAATTTGTTTGAATAATTAATAAATAAGGTTTATTTAAGTCACTAAGCCTGGTCAATCAGTCACAATTGACTTATTATCAAATAAAAGTACAGAGAAAATACAGTAATTGCTGTTATACAAATTCAAAATAAAATTGTATTATATTTAAAAAAATATTTTAAAGATAAATTGATTTTATTTTAGGGTAAAAATTATACATTAAACTTATTTGTTATTTGAAAAATCATTTCTATAAAAATAATTCTATATAATTCTATAAAAAGATTGCCAATACCCTAAACATACATGCGCAACAATCGGCCGAGTCGGCCAATTCGGCCGACTGATTTGGCGGCGAACCAAGGAAGTCGCAAAAATGCCCACCCGAAAAAACACTAAAGTAGTAGTACTAAGTAGCTGATGAGGCATTTCAGCTTAATAAGACAGTCATAGTTACTCCTGCCGTTTACCCAAAGTTGCGTTAATTTTGCTTTAGGTTTTTTTACATGTAAGTTGCATTTTTGGCCAAAAACTACGTCGCATTTTTGTTTAAACTAAGTCGCATGGCCGACCAAATTTTGGAGGTTGCGCATGTATGACCCCAAATGCTCTTGCTTAGAAAGTTCCTTAGTCTAACTCCTTAGCTTAGCTAGCCTCATAGCTCTGCAGTGTTAGGCACAATTCCGACACTCTGATACTCCAATACTATCGGCGATACCTTTTGGGTATCGGAGTATTAGAAGTTGATACTTTTTTGATAGTATTGGACTTTGGTAACTTCAATACAATTTTCAAATTTTTTTGATAGTCCAATACTATTTTTAATTTTGAGCATGCAAACAATGAAAGTTTTGTTATAATGAAAGAAAAATTGAATAATTTTATAGAAATTAATGATAAATACTTCACTTTTTGGTCAATGAAGCTGAAATGAATAATATTTTCGTCCTTAAAACTACTTTTTAGAACTTTTTAAAATTGCCTGCCCCTTACCTTATCAGTATCACTTAGTTATTAATTAGTAATTATCATCAAAATGATGATTTTGACAATTTATTTTAGTAAATTGTCATGCTGCAAGTTCTGCAACACTTTCACTGCTAGCCACTGATTGCCAATCGATTCTACAATTTCTACAATATATAATATACACAAGTACTACACTAGTAACACAAGCAATTTAGTGAACAATGCGTACATGCAAACATTCATGTATAGAACAGAAATAAATAAATAAATCCACTATTTTGGGTGCACATATTGGGCAAGGCCAATGAGTAAAGGGAAAAGAAGTGATACGATTTACTTTAGGTTTATATGTATAGAAAGTGGATATGTTGCCCAATCAGAGGTAAGGCTTTAAAGTCAGTATCTCAGCTGGGAGCATTCGGTCTGGCTGGCAGCTGGCTATATGTACATGTAAGCTAGTGCACCCGACCCAAAAAAATAAGGCTAAGGTTACCCTGCAGGTGCACCAATCACAGACTGGCAGGCCGCCACACTATACTAAAACAAAAACAGTACTAATAGGCGTAAAGAAGAATGACTAAGAGGATAATAAATAGTTAATGATTGACTAAGAGGATAATAAATAGTTAATGATTGACTAAGAGGATAATAAATAGTTAATGATTGACTAAGAGGATAATAAATAGTTAATGATTGACTAAGAGGATAATAAATAGTTAATGATTGACTAAGAGGATAATAAATAGTTAATGATTGACTACAGTGGCAACTGTTGGTTTTTATTTGTAAATTTTATTCTATTTGTTTTACTGAAGGCTACATCATTTAAAACAATGTTAATCTTGCTTTATTCGCCTTAAAAATCTAGGAAAAGATCTGACAAGCTTAAATTATATGCATTTATATTTGTTAAACATTTCTTTTTTTACCAAATAATCCAGATATTTTTGAATTACTTTTTTTTCTTTTTCATATTATGTTTTTAATTTTAAATACTTGTAAGGTTCTTAAAATGAAAGCTATTATATTATAGAATAACTTTATTAATTTTGTTTGGTGAAATATTCCTATCTATGATCTATCTTATCCCTTTTCATTCCTTCTTTATTCATGTCATTTTTTATCTTTCTTGCTATTCCTTTTCTATACCCTCTCTATTATTCATTTCCCCTTTTCCCTAACACCTCTAACTCCCATATAATTCTTAAGATTAATATTGGAATATCATAAGCTTAGCTTGGTCCAATTGCAACTTCATTTTTTCTTTATTCTTTCTGTCATTTTGTATTTTTGTATAAATATACAAGAAATAAAATATATATAATTATTTCTAGTCTAGTGCAAAGAAAAAAAATTGGATATAACTATTTAGATATTGATCCATTATTTAAGCAGATCATACATATGAAATTTCTGAAATTCATTAGCCAAAATTTTTTTTTGGAAATTACCCTTAGTCTGCCACAAATAATTTATGCAAGGCAAACTTTTCTATAATTATATGCAATACTTCTCACTGAATTATAAGACAGGGCTTGTAGAATCAAAACTTGATCAATGATCAATGCAATCCCAATCCTAAAATCTCTAGATCCTTCAAAGATTACATTGGATACAATCCCAATTATAATCCTAGTATCTCAAATTAACAGTCTGTATATTGCTAGATTAGAGATTAGATTAGAGACTAGGGGCATTGTAGGTTGTGCACTAGGACTCACAACCTGAAGGTTGGGGTTTCGATCCCTGATCCAACTGTAAAACAGTTTGTGTTCTTGCTTGAGCAAGACACTCAACTCTACATGGCTTCAGTTCACCCAGCTGTAAAATGGGTGCCAGCATTAGCTGGGGTAATTGAGGGTGTGTGAGGCGACCCCCAGTCCTGGGACTGTGCAGCTATACGCAGCTTTCAGATGCGCCGCGCAATTGGGGCAGGTGCAATCAATTATTATTTATTATTATTAGATTATAGAACGAATTTGACCACCAAATTCCGCCCGCCACCCGCTGCATCCCCTGAGCAAGTTGCATCCTCATCAGCGGCTCATCTGGTCGCTGCTGACCAGAGCGCTTCACAACAACAGAGGCAGAGGCGGCGGCGGAGGCGGCCTGCGCCGGTCCACCAGCGGCCTGGTGAGAGCGGAGAGCTGGGGTGCCCGAGTGGAGCGGCCGGCCAGTCTCTGGTCCGACACCAAAAATCTCAACAGCGACATCGAGTCGGACGGCGGCGGCGGCGGCGGTGGCGGCATGTCGGAGGCGGCCCGAGTCCACTTTGCGCAGGTGCCGCTCACCCACTCGGGCCGCCCGGTTGAGTCGGGCGCCTTCTCGCCTGCCAACAGCTCGGCTGTCCGGTTCAGCCAGCTGGCCGACTCGCTGGAGCCCCGCGTGCTGGAGGCGCTCGGCCGCATGGGGGTGGACGAGATGACGCCTGTGCAGCGCGGCGCGGTGCCGGTCGGCCTGGCCGGCCTGGACGCCACGGTGCAGGCGGAGACGGGCAGCGGCAAGACCCTGGCCTACCTGGTGCCCCTGGTCAGCCGGCTGGCTGCCAACTATCCTGCCCAGGCTATGGAGCTGGTTAGGGAGGCCGATGAGCTCACCCAGTATCCTAGCGGCCTCATCATCTGCCCGACTAGGGAGCTGGCGCAGCAGATCCTCGCCGACCTGCTTCGCCTCACCTGCTTCACCAGGATCAGCTGCGGCCTGCTGGTGGGCGGCCTCAGTCCCGAGCCCATGCGGCAGAGGGTCAGTGGGGGGTGGTTATTGTTTGACTGGTCATGCTATGTGGTCATGTGTGTCATGCTGTGTGGTCATGTGTGTCATTATGTGTGGTCATGTGTGTGCCATGCTGTGTGGTCATGTGTGTCATGCTATGTGGTCATGTGTGTCATCCTGTGTGGTCATGTGTGTCATGCTATGTGGTCATGTGTGTCATCCTGTGTCGTCATGTGTGTCATGATGTGTGGTCATGTGTGTCATCCTGTGTGGTCATGTGTGTCATGTTATGTGGTCATGTGTGTCATCCTGTGTCGTCATGTGTGTCATGATGTGTGGTCATGTGTGTCATCCTGTGTCGTCATGTGTGTCATGATGTGTGGTCATGCTGTGTGGTCATGTGTGTCATGCTGTGTGGTCATGTGTGTCATGCTGTGTGGTCATGTGTGTGTCATGCTGTGTGGTCATGTGTGTGTCATGCTGTGTGGTCGTGTGTGTCATGCTGTGTGGTCATGTGTTGTGTGCCAATGCTGTGATCATGCTATTGCCATGATCATGCCAGTGCTGTGATCATGCTAGTGCTGTGATCATGCCAGTGCTGTGATCATGCCAGTGCTGTGATCATGCCAGTGCTGTGATCATGCCAGTGCTGTGATCATGCCAGTGCTGTGATCATGCCAGTGCTGTGATCATGCTAGTGCTGTGATCATGCCAGTGCTGTGATCATGCCAGTGCTGTGATCATGCCAATGCTGTGATCATGCCAGTGCTGTGATAATACCAATCCCCTACGCAGATCCTGACCGAAGGCCTGCACATTGCCGTGGCCACGCCGGGCCGCCTGCTGGACTTCATGCAGCGCGGCATCCTGTCGCTGACGGCCTGCCGCCAGCTGGTGCTGGACGAGGCCGACCGCTGCCTGGACATGGGCTTCGAGCGCGACATCCGCAGAATCGTCAGCAGCAGGGAGTTTGGCATGCCGCCCTCGGCCGACCGGCAGACTTCGCTGTACTCGGCCACCTTCCCATCGGACGTGAACCGAATAGTTCAAAATCTGATGCGTCCGGACGACTGCGTCTCTGTCCGGGCTGGCCGGGCCGAGTCCGGACCCGTGCCGGCCGGCATCAGCCAGGAGCTCCGCCTGATCAGCCGGGGCGAAGCTCAGCGCTTGGAGGCTTTGCAGCGCCTTCTGGCCGAACTCGGTGAAGGCGAGCGCTGCCTGCTGTTTGTGCGGACCAAAGCCGGGGCCGACCGGCTGCACCGCCGCCTGCTGGCTGGTGGCTTCTCCGCTGCGACCATCCACGGCGATATGAAGCAGCACGTGAGTCCGAGATGGGGAGGATGGCGTCTGCGATGCTGCGGAGCTCAGCTAGGCAGCGTTTGATCTTTGTTTTGCGATGAATCGGGCACAGAGAATCCCGCTACAGGGAATCTCGCTACAGGGAATTCCACTACAGGGAATCCCACTTCAGGGAAACCCGCTGCAGGGAATCCCGCTGCAGGGAATCCCGCTGCAGGGAATCCCGCTGCAGGGAATTCCGCTACAGAGAATCCCACTACAGGGAATCCCGCTGCAGGAATCCCGCTACAGGGAATCCCACTACAGGGAATCCCACTACAGGGAATCCCACTACAGGGAATCCCACTACAGGGAATCCCACTACAGGGAATCCCACTACAGGGAATCCCGCTGCAGGAATCCCGCTACAGGGAATCCCACTTCAGGGAATCCCACTACAGGGAATCCCACTACAGGAAATCTCGCTACAGAGAATCCCGCTACAGAGAATCCCATTACTCCTATTCCTACTATTCACCTACTAATTCCCAAATTCTAGGTTTCTAAAAATAGACAAACTCTTGGTTTGTTTGCATGAGAATGGAAACCCAGAAGTTTTGCTCGTCTCCGTCCCGCAGTCCCGCCAGCTGTCTCTGCAGAGCTTCAAGTCCGGCCGCAGCTCCGTGCTCATCGCCACAGACGTGGCCGCCAGAGGCCTCGACCTGCCCGGCGTCGGCCTGGTGGTGAACTTCGACGCCCCGATGTACATGGACCAGTACATCCACCGGGTCGGTCGCACCGGCCGCCTGGGCCGCCCGGGCCGGGCCGTCACCTTCTTGGACAGCGGCGACCTCCGCATTGGCGACATTCGCAAAGGCCTGCTCCAAGTCCTGCAGGCGTGCAAGCAGCAGGTGCCCGACTTCCTTGTCAACTATCGGGAGACCAGCGAGGAAGCTGAGGATGACGGCTGGGTGACCCGAAAGCCGAACCGAGGCCCGGCCGGCGTGCCCAACTTCAAGCAGGCGGTCTGGCGCAGCCGGGGCCCCCGCCAAGAGCAGCCGCAGCATCGGCGGGCGGGGAAGCGGTACAATTTCTAGGACTGCCATTTTCAGTCGCTTTGCTGCTTGTGTCTGCTGGATTGGGGTTTTCAGGTGCATAGTGGAATTGCGCTGGTAGAATCCCAATGCCGGGAAATCCCCATTTATAATTCTAATTTTGTGAAATCCCCACCTAGAATCCCAATTCCGGGAAATCCCCATTTATAATCCTAATTTTGTGAAATCCCCACCTAGAATCCCAATGCCAGGAAATCCCTATCTAGAATCCAAATGCCGGGAAATCCCCATCTAGAATCCCAATGCTGGGAAATCCCCATCTAGGATCCCAATGCCGGGAAATCCCCATCTAGAATCCCAATGCTGGGAAATCCCATCTAGAATCCCAATGCTGGGAAATCCCCATCTAGGATCCCAATGCCGGGAAATCCCCATCTAGAATCCCAATGCTGGGAAATCCCATCTAGAATCCCAATGCTGGGAAATCCCCATCTAGAATCCCAATGCCGGAAATCCCCATCTAGAATCCCAATGCCATGAGATCCTCATCTAGAATCCCAATGCTGGGAAATCCCCATCTAGAATCCCAATGCTGGGAAATCCCCATCTAGAATCCCAATGCTGGGAAATCCCTATCTAGAATCCCAATGCCGGGAAATCCCCATCTAGAATCCCAATGCCGGAAATCCCCATCTAGAATCCCAATGCCATGAGATCCTCATCTAGAATCCCAATGCTGGGAAATCCCCATCTAGAATCCCAATGCCGGAAATCCCCATCTAGAATCCCAATGCTGGGAAATCCCCATTTATAATCCTAATTTTGTGAAATCCCTACCTAGAATCCCAATGCCGGGAAATCCCCATTTATAATCCTAATTTTGTGAAATCCCCACCTAGAATCCCAATGCCAGGAAATCCCTATCTAGAATCCAAATGCCGGGAAATCCCCATCTAGAATCCCAATGCTGGGAAATCCCCATCTAGGATCCCAATGCCGGGAAATCCCCATCTAGAATCCCAATGCTGGGAAATCCCATCTAGAATCCCAATGCTGGGAAATCCCCATCTAGAATCCCAATGCCGGGAAATCCCCATCTAGAATCCCAATGCCGGGAAATCCCCATCTAGAATCCCAATGCTGGGAAATCCCCATCTAGGATCCCAATGCCGGGAAATCCCCATCTAGAATCCCAATGCTGGGAAATCCCATCTAGAATCCCAATGCTGGGAAATCCCCATCTAGAATCCCAATGCCGGAAATCCCCATCTAGAATCCCAATGCCATGAGATCCTCATCTAGAATCCCAATGCTGGGAAATCCCCATCTAGAATCCCAATGCTGGGAAATCCCCATCTAGAATCCCAATGCTGGGAAATCCCTATCTAGAATCCCAATGCCGGGAAATCCCCATCTAGAATCCCAATGCCGGAAATCCCCATCTAGAATCCCATGCCATGAGATCCTCATCTAGAATCCCAATGCTGGGAAATCCCCATCTAGAATCCCAATGCTGGGAAATCCCTATCTAGAATCCCAATGCCGGGAAATCCCCATCTAGAATCCCAATGCCGGAAATCCCCATCTAGAATCCCAATGCTGGGAAATCCCCATCTAGAATCCCAATGCCGGAAATCCCCATCTAGAATCCCAATGCTGGGAAATCCCCATCTAGGATCCCAATGCCGGGAAAATTCCCAGATTTTGAGATACCTGGAATTCCTAATCCATAATCCCAACTTCCGGTATTTTCCATCTGGGAATCCCAACTTCTGGGATTATTCGCATCCACTCGCAGCATTTCAATCTGATGGTAATGCCGTATCTGTTCAACAAAGGAGTTTGTTGTTTTTAGTACAAAATACGCTTTAACTGAATGTCTTGTGGAAAATTAGTTCTTAAACTATTTTTATCCCGAGAACTGTGGCTTTGTTTTTCACCGACCTGTTTGGCGGGCTTGATGGCTCTTGAGTGAGGAACTGCATTTTTTGAATCCCAAACCGCCTCCTCTGGCCCGCCTGACTTTGTTCCTGTTGATTATTTTTAGTCGCATCTCAGATTTATTTGTTCAACCATCCCAATGCAAATAAAGCTTGAAGTCGATCACCTGGTTGAGTTCCACTGCTCCGTTTGAGAAACATCTGAACTTTTCAAAAGGTCAGTCTGGCAGACTTGTTTTGGTGACTTCTTTATTTTTTTGCAAACAGGTCATCCCTGGTCACACCTCAGCTGAGTGGAAAACACCATCTCAGCTGAGGACACCCCATCTCTAGCTAAGGACACCCCATCTCTAGCTAAGGACACCTCATCTCTAGCTAAGGACACCTCTTCTCCAGCGGAGGACACCATCTCAAGCTAAGGACACCTCATCTCCAGCTGAGGACACCTCTTCTTCAACTGAGGACACCTCACCTCATCTCCAGCTAAGGACACCTCATCATTAGCCGAGGACACCATCTCCAGCTAAGGACACTGTTGTATTATTGGTGTACTAGCTCTTGTGCTAGAAAAGAAAAATGATCAGCCTCTGGGTATTCAGAACTGGATATCATATCCTGGATATTCTGGATATCCTGGATATTCAGAACTCCTGAAATGCCAGCAAGAACTTGATGCATTTCCGATTGGAGTGCAAACGATGAGTTCACCCAGTCCATTGGTAGTCTCTTATATCTCATAAGTGGCCAGTCTTTCAGGCCTGTTGAAAATGTCGTGAGCATCCTGGAGTCTTCGTGCAGTTCTAGCTGATGAAACATTTTATTGCCATCCAAGTAGGAGAAGTACTTAGCATCGCCAACGTTAATCAGTTGTTCGTCGATGCTGGGCAGTGGATAGTGCTCCTTCCTAGTAGCTTTGTTTAGGTCTCTGAGATCAACCGTGGCTCTCAATTTACCGTTGGCCTTCGGAACAGCCACTATTCTTGACACCCATTCAGTAGTTCCCTTGACTGGCTCGATTATGTCCTCTCTTAACTGCCCTTCTAGTTCTTCGGCAGTTTCTGGTGAAGGTGTGCTGGTATACGCGATGGTGGATGAACAATAGGATTGGCGTTCTCCTTCAGGCGAATCTTAACTTTGCTGTCTTTGAGTTTTCCTATTCCACGGAAGACATCCTTGAACTCTTCCAGAATCACTTGCGTTGGCTGCTGAATGTTCTCGATATGAAGGCAGCTTTTATCCGAGCCCCATGTCAGGAAACCGTGCTTGAAGGCGTCCTCAAATCCGATAATAGTGCGTGCATCCTTTACTGGAGTTATGTGAAACTTCATTTGCTGTGTACTTTCGTTGAGAGTAACTTCCAGATGTACTGTGCCTTGGGTTTCGATGGGGGTCCTGGCCCCGTACGACCAAATCTTGATATGTGATCTCGAGTTAATCTGATCCGGACTCACCATTTTAGCAACTGTGTTGTAGGATATTAGATTTAGATTGGAGCCCGAGTCAATTAGTACATCGCATTTTCTGCCGTTGATGACAGCTTGCTTTGTTGCACCGTTCTTCGCGCTGACGCTTGCTATCGTATGAATCTCCTCTAAGTCTGACGATTCAGTCACGCCCGATTCTTTCGTTTCGTAAACTTGAAGTTTACTTTTGGTTGGTAGTTTGGTTCTGCACATCTTGGCATGATGTCCCACCTTATTGCACTTCTTGCAAGTATCGTTGCGCGCATAGCAGTTTTCTGCTGTATGTGAGCTTCTTCCACAGCGGCTACAGACATCGCGAGCACTGGACTTTCTTCTGAGAAACTGCTTGCTGTCAATTCCAGTTTTCTTCGATTTAGGGAATCTTCTTGGTCCTTTGGACTGTCCAACTGAATTGACGGTGCTCGGGTCGGAGAAGTGCTTCTCAATGACTCCGCTCTGGCTGTTCGTCGATTCGAAGCATCTTCCTATTTCGATAGCTCTCTTCAGAGTCAGAGTTGACCCTTCTTGGATGAGCTTCCGTCTGAGGCTGTTTGAGTTGCAGTTTAGGACTACAAGATCGCGAATTATTCGGTCTTCATAGGACAGTTTGGTTGTTGCATCAGTGGTTGATACCTCTAGGTCGCAGTATTTCGCTGCTTCCCGCAGTCGGCCATGGAAAGAGTCAATGGCCTCACCTTCCTTTTGCCTGATTTGCAGCAGGTTGAAGGTTTCGTATACCACGTTTGTTCCGTCCTTGAAGTACTCGTCCAGTCGGGTCTGAGCCGTTTTGAAGTCAGATCCTGTGTTGTCCAGGTTTTCTAGTATTTTTCGAACTTTCACACCGGCACAGAGCAGAAATGCAGATCGCTTTCTTTTGTCGTCTGTTATTCCGCAGGCGTCCAACCACAGCGTGATTTCCTGTAGGTAGTCCTCCCATCTTTTCGCCACGTTCGATGGATCCTTTTCCGGGTCGAACGGAGATGGCTGAGGTAGTAGGCTCATATTTGGTGTGCCACCTCTGTCCTGCAGCGGAGATGCACTTTCGCGCCAAGTGCGCTTTTACCGCTGTCACCAATGTTGTATTACTGATGTACTAGCTCTTGTGCTAGAAAAGAAAAATGATCAGCCTCTGGGGCTGCGACTCACTTATCTGTATATTGAAGCATGACTGAGCCATAGATATAAAATAAGCATTTACATTTGCATTCGTTGGAAATACAATAGACACCTCATCTCCAGCTGAGGACACCTCATTTCCAGCTGAGGACACCATCTCCAGCTAAGGACACCTCATCTCCAGCTGAGGACACCATCTCCAGCTGAGGACACCTCATCTCCAGCTGAGGACACCTCATCTCCAGCCGAGGACACCTCATCTCCAGCCGAGGCCACCTCATCTCCAGCTAAGGACACCTCATCTCAAGCCAAGGTCACCTTATCTCCAGCTGAGGACACCTCATCTCCAGCTGAGGACACCTCATCTCAACTTCCAGCAAGTTGTATACTCGTGCAAGTATGCATACGAGCGCAGATTAAGAACAAAAGCCATAGTCAAAGGCTTGCATTAAGCCAACTTCGTGGTGAAAAATCTGAGTGTAAAACCAGTGCTTTTTAGCACTAATATTAGTAGTGGCTCAATATGTATTTCAACATGCAATGATTAATATTCGGATTTAGTGTGCAAAAATATCAGCACAACACGCATTCAAGCAATAAAAATGTGCTTCGAGGTAAGCAAGCAGTTCATTCATTCAGCGGTTTCAAGCAAATCAGAATGTAAATAAAATATCTGCCAGTTTAGAAGGTTCATAAAGTACTGCGAAATTCGATGGTTTCGGCCAATGGAAACTTTTTACACCTGGGAGGTAGAAGAAAACAAACAAATCAATTGCGAGGATTCTATATCAATAAATTAAAAAAAATCAACCGAGCAATCCGTAGCTGCTTATGTTGAGTCAGTCGAATTTATATCCTTGCTATGGGTAGCTTTATGGTTTCCATGGCTACTTTTTGGTTTCCATGGCTAGCTTTATGGTTCCCATGGGTAGCTTTATAGTTGCTATGGGTATCTTTATAGTTGCTATGGGTAGCTTTATGGTTCCTATGGGTAGCTCTATGGTTGCTATGGATAGCTTTATGGTTTCCATGGGTAGCTTTCTTGTTGCTATGGATAGCTTTTTGGTTTCCATGGGTAGCTTTCTTGTTGCTATGGATAGCTTTTTGGTTTCCATGGCTAGCTTTATGGTTCCCATGGGTAGCTTTATAGTTGCTATGGGTAGCTTTATGGTTGCTATGGGTAGCTCTATGGTTGCCATGGCTAGCTTTATTGTTCCCATGGCTAGCTTTTTGGTTTCCATGGGTAGCGAGATTTTTTCAGAACTTAATGGGGTTTTACAGTGAAAATTTCATGGATGTCATTGAGATTTTCACGGTTGCTATGGTGATACCTCGCCTTCTTTTAGGCAAGCAGAAATCGTGTTTAGGTTTCAGACGTAGCAGTTGGACTGCGAGTCCTCTGCTGGTGAGTCTCCGCAACAGGACGTCGGCTGGGTGGCGGACAGGCGGGGCGGCGGTGGCGGCGGCGGCGACTGTCTCGCCTGCGGCAGCGGCGGGGCCGTTTCAACGGCGTAGGCGGCATTGGGAAAATTATCCCCATAGTCCGGTTCGTAGGGATTCTCGCCGGCCTGCTGCAGCGGCAGGTCCTCGATGGAGTCGTAGCAGCTCTGGCTTTCGCTGCCGCCGCCGCGAACTTTGCCAGCTGGCCGACGCGTGAAAACCGCGGCAAACCGGGGGCTGTCATCAGCGCGCCGGCGCCTCCGCAGCAGCAGCAGCAGCACGAAGAGCAGGGCCAGTGCCAGCACGGCAATCACGGATAGCAGGACGGCCGTCAGCATCGTGGCGGAGCCGGCGGACTGCGGAATCAATCGAACCCATTATTGAGTTCATTTTATGACCAGTAAGACCAAATAAAGACAGCAATGCGCTTACAATGCTACTTATTTAGATAAGTAGTGTAATGAGACCTAATTAACAGGCAAAAGCGCGAGTCGATGCAGAGTTGGCGGCAGTGCAAACTCCATTTTATGCGCGCATAAACAGCTGCCCGTTGACCTCCTAGTGGGGGCCAAGAAATCTAAATTAAGCCCTCACTTTCAACTTTCTGCGTTCATCTTGATTAATCAACCGGTTAAGAAAAGCGGCTGAAGCGGCAAACGCTCTTTCCAATGCTTCTGTTGCTTCGCAAATTTAAACAAAATTATAAACGAAAAATAAACTGGAAATATTGAAAAAAGCTAGGAAAGCATCTTTGGTGCTTAGATGGCGAGGCATATGACCTTTCCAAATATAGGCAAGTTACTCTCGCCGTTTACCTTTCAACGTATGTATCGCTTATGACCTAATTGAGTTACTGATGATGACTCACCGCGGTGTCGGGGGCTGACGCGGCCACCGGCTTCGGCTGCGGCGGCGGCAGCAGCATCGGCGGCAGCTGGCAGAGCCGGCCGGAGAAGCCCGGCTGGCAGCGGCACTCGAAGCCACCGCGGGTGTTGACGCATGTTGAACCGTGCTGGCAGGGCGACACCAGGCGGCACTCGTCGATGTCGCGGTCGCAGAGGTCGCCCTGGGTGAATTATGGGGCGAATCGTGACGAAAAATAGATCAGACAGATCCCAAATAGATCAGACAGATCCCAAATAGATCAGACAGATCCCAAATGGATCAGACAGATCCCAAATAGATCAGACAGATCCCAAATAGATCAGACAGATCCCAAATGGATCAGACAGATCCCAAATAGATCGGACAGATCCCAAATAGATCGGACAGATCCCAAATAGATTAGACAGATCCCAAATAGATCAGACAGATCCCAAATAGATCGGACAGATCCCAAATAGATCGGACAGATCCCAAATAGATCGGACAGATCCCAAATAGATCGGACAGATCCCAAATAGATCAGACAGATCCCAAATAGATCAGACAGATTGCAAATAGATCGGACAGATCCCAAATAGATCGGACAGATCCCAAATAGATCCTAAATATATCAGAAAGATCCCAAATAGATCGGACAGATCCCAAATAGATCCCAAATATATCAGACAGATCCCAAATAGATCGGACAGATCCCAAATAGATCAGGCAGATCCCAAATAGATCCCAAATATATCAGACAGATCCCAAATAGATCGGACAGATCCCAAATAGATCAGGCAGATCCCAAATAGATCAGGCAGATCCCAAATAGATCGGACAGATCCCAAATAGATCAGACAGATCCCAAATAGATCAGACAGATCCCAAATAGATCGTACAGATCCCAAATAGATCAGACAGATCTCAACTAGATCCATGGTCGCTCACCTGATACCCGGTATCGCACACGCACTGGCCGGCGCCCGAGGCCCCCGCCGGCGCTGCGACGCACACGCCGTGCATGCAGGTGCGGCCGCCGGCGCCGCCGCAGGGCTGCAGGACGGTCTGGCAGCGGGGCCCGGCGAGGCCCTCCGGGCAGCGGCAGACCGGTCGGTCACCGGCGTCGCTGGCCGCGCATATGCCGCCGTGCTGGCAAGCCGCTGAGGCGTCGGCGCAGGGGTCGCGGCGCGAGCAGCCGGCGTCGGGGTCGAGGAAGCCGGGCAGGCAGACGCGCTGGCCGGTTGCCAAGTCGCAGCCGAAGCCGCCCTCCTCGGCCGGCCGACCGGGCGTGCAGGCGACTCGACAGGCGGGGCCGGCGCGGCCAGGCCGGCAGGAGACCCAGGCGTGCAGGGACAGCTGGTCGCCCCTGGCCAGCGCGCCGGTCAGCAGGGCGGAGCTCGGCTGCGTTGCGTTGAAGCTGACGATGAAGCGGGAGTCCAGCACCCCAGTTGTGAGGTTGGCGAGCGGCAGCGTCCAGCGGAACTGCTCTATTAGCTCGTCGGGGGTCAGCGGGTCGTGGTCTTTCACAGTGACCTGTGGGAGAGGTCAGGATTGGGATTAGGCACAGCTTATCAGTGTCTGCACCACTCAGCCCCAGCATCCCTGCAGCTGCATCAGCTTCACACCTCAATCCCCAGCTCATCAGTGTCTGCACCACTCAGCCCCAGCATCCCTGCAGCTGCATCAGCTTAACACCTCAATATCCAGCATCCCTGCAGCTGCATCAGCTCCAAACCTCAATCCCCAGCTCAACAGTGTCTGCACCACTCAGCTCCAGCATCCCTGCAGCTGCATCAGCTCAACACCTCAATATCCAGCATCCCTGCAGCTGCATCAGCTTCACACCTCAATCCCCAGCTTATCAGTGTCTGCACCACTCAGCCCCAGCATCCCTGCAGCTGCATCAACTCTGCACCTCAATCCCCAGCCCATCAGTGTCTGCACCACTCAGCCCCAGCATCCCTGCAGCTGCATCAACTCCGCACCTTAATGTCCAGCAGGTCACCCAGTTCATCAGAGTCTTTAAACCAGAATCGCAGCGGATTTGAGAGCTGTCCGATTTTGTTGCCAAACTGAAGCACTCGGTGCGCATTGTCCACTGGCTTGGACTCGAAGCTGGTCAGAGCTCTCCTGCCGATAGGGCCAGCAGTCACAATGAAGTAGGGATCGCACAGATCCTTAATGGCAAGCAGGCCCTGGTCACAGTGGTTTGGATCCTTCTGCCGGTAATAGTCCAGGTGGATGTGCAGAACTCCAGCAAATTCTGTAGCCTAGGTGGGGATTTAGAAATATTTAATTAGAGCTTTATTTTTCTATTGCTCGATTTTATCGATTTTTTATGTACAAATGGTTTAAGACTCAGCATGACTAAAGACAAGAAAAGCTATACTTTTGCAACTTATAATCATTTTAGGGAAATTTTCATATTATAATGATTGTTATTGTTATCCCAAACTAATACAATACATTAAGGTGCTAATTTATAAAAGAGGTGCTAGAATCATTGGCTCCCTGAATGCTTAAACTCTTGAATATCTAGAAACTATTTGTAATAAGATTAGTTTTAAAAGCTCTACTTTATCTATTTAAAATATTTAAAGTTGGTTGTCACTTTACTTAGTGATTGTTATCTAAAAGATTGCAATTTTCCATTTTTGGCATACATAGGTATGCATTTAGCTATGATAGGATTTTAGCTCTAGCATATACCAAATTATACAATCTAGACCCTAGATTATATTGTTAACAGAAAAAGTAATTCAAACAAAGGGGCATTTGGACAAATTTACTAAACCAATGTTTAATTTAGACTTAAATGAAAATCATGTCATATTTTATTAGATCTAGGTAGATATTCTTAGATAAGAATATAGTATTATAGTCCAATATACTAAAAATATTATTTCTAAAAGTTAAAAACATTTATATTTCCAGAAACTTCTTCAAGTTAGCATCTTATCTATAAAATACGCACACAAATAGTAAATAATTAAATATTACTTAACTGTTAATATTCTACTTTTATTTGCGTAACATATATAATTACGTGTTTAATTGCTTTGTTAAGATGCACTCAATCTTTCTAGAAATTTCTGAAAGACATTTACAGATCTATAAATATATGGTAATGGCAGCGACACAAATCACTCTCTCCCCTTGTTTTCTCTTTGATCTGATTTCCATTAATAAACTACCAAATGAACCACCGCCTTGCTCTTAGTCAATAACCAAATTAAAGAAAAACCTTACAATACCAAAAAGCAGGGCTTGGAAAAAAGCAACAAAAATTAGACTTAGGATAGGGGAAAACAAGCAAGGGGATAATAGGGATTCAACTTTATGAGTTTAAGTTGACATAGTAATCCCTATTTATCCCTTTGCTTGTTCTCCCAAGTCTAATTTTTATCACTTTTTGCCAAAACCAACTGTCTAGTGGCATTATAAGCAAAATAACATATAATTTGGGATCTTAGTCAAATTTTCAACTAGCATTGTGTCAACTAGTGAGCCATTGCCCTTAGGTCATTTTGTTAACTGGCTAATCAGTGGACCTCTAAATGTGGTCACTTTGTCAATTGCCAATTGCAATACTTTAAAATGATGGTCACTTAATAAATTATGCATTATGTATATATTATGCAATGCAATATTGTGTATATGTTCATGGCTGCATGTGTGCCAAGAATTCTTCTATTAAACTCTTACATATATGAAGTGGGTAAAGCAGGTTAATAAATTTCAAATTGTACCATACTGCAATTGACATATTGTTTTTTAAAATATGTATGTATATTTTAATTTTGTAAATACAAAATTCATTAAACTATAACAAAAGAAAAGAAAGGCTATTTCAAGTGAGACAGGCATTAATAATAGCTCTAATACTTTTAAATTTTACTCGTTTTATGTTTGCCTTTCTTAGAAAAACCTTTATTCAAATCTGCGCGAAATATTTGTTTGAATTTTGTGGTTTGCAAAAATATTGTTGCAATTATTATTTTGTTTAAACTATAACGAATTTTGGGTGTAAACAGACACACTGAGCAGACTTGAGGAAGCAACCGTTTGCTGCCTCTCGGTTTTCGATAAGCAAATTTAGTTCGTTCTAAATATTGAAGTTGCTTAAAGACTTAATCATTTCTTAGAGTATAAGAACCCCAATTGGGAGTATCAGAAACTGCTACAAGCGAGAAACCGCCTCAGGGCAGTAAATTTTAAATTCGCCTCAGGGCAGGAGAACCGCCTCATAACGAGAGAAGATCGCCTCAGGGCAGAGAAAGAGCATAAGCTGTGACCCTCTGATCCAGGGAACGCCCAGGACTGAGAGAATAATATTAGGGGAAGCATAGGAATAGAATAGACAGTGCTATTAGACCGCTCAGGCTAGAAAGTACAATAGAAGTACATACGCTACCAATAGAAGTACATACACTACCGATAGAAGTACATGCGCTACCAGTAGAAAGACAATTAATAACCAGTAGAATTATTAAGGAGAAATAGCTTTATAACAACTTTGGGTGGCATTTAGGATTCTCAGTTTACAGGGAAGAGCACTGTGACAACTTGATAACAGCAGTGGGATATTATTGAGAAGGAAGAAAACCCCCTACAACAACTTAGTAACAGCGGTGAAATCATTTATAGGGACAGAAGTTAACCCCGAGCACAACTTGGTGGCATAATGGTGGAATTCTTATAGAGAGCCAAAAGGCCTGTAACAACTTTGGTGGCAGCTAGTAAGGCTAGCAAAAGGAATAATTAAGAGCCCTACGACACAAGAATAACTATAATTTAAAATTCATTTCATTTTGTCAATTGGGAAGCCATTGATCTTAGTCTATAGTCCGGATCATGATAGGTGCATGCCCGAACAAAAATTGATAGTTACAAATGCATGCCAAAAAAATTAAGTGCACACCCATTCTTAAAACTTTGCCAGTATTGTGACAATAAATTACCTTTTTTCATTGCATAATAGACCCTTTTTGACAAATAATTTGGTTAATTTTTCTGCTTTTTTGGTGATACTATTTATAGTAGAAAATTGATACATGCAAAGAGTTGTTTAAATGCCTTATTACAAGCTTAAAAACCTGGAAAGCAGGAAATTTATGCTTAAAAATGAACTTTTTTATCTTTCTTCTACTCTACAATAATTTTTCTGCATGATTCTACAAAGTGCACGCCAGGTATATTTTCTTAGGAGTGATATATGCCAACTATGCGTGCCTACTTTTGGCATACAAGGCCAATGCATGCCTAAATGTTTGGGTATATACTACATGATCCGGAGTGTGGATCTTATTCTTAATCACTTTATCAACTGACCAATCAATAAGACCTCTAAACTTGGTTACTTCATCAATAGCAAATACTGCTACCCCTGCCAAATAATCACTTTTTTGTCAACTATTTGATAAAATACCAATTGACAAAATGACCAGCACCCATCATTTGTATACATAGCATGGGTTACTCAGACCCCACTTTAAAAGCTAAGACAAATTGACAGGCCCTTTAAATTTAATCACAATTTAATTTTAATCAATACAATTCCAATAAAAAAGGCTGAAAATGAAAAAAAAACAAAACAAAAAAGCTTTATACTTACCTTTGGTCTATAAGCCAAATCCAAAGCAAATAAATTGACAAGTACAAATGCAATAAAAAGGACAGTATTTATTTGTCTGATGCATCCAGACATCTTTGACAAAACCAGATCGAACAAATGGATGACAGAATTTGAGAAATTTAATCTTTTACTATATTATAGTAATGGCTCAATGACCTAAAATTACTGAGGATAGCCAGATAGATAGAGCCTGACGAGTTTATGATAAAATTTAAAAGTTGAATACAAATTAATAATCTTCATAGGTGACGATGTGATTGGATGAAAAAAGTTTAGCAATTTTACTGTTTTACACTGTTTTTGGCCTTTAGGCACGTTTTGATAAAGTTCATTCACAGACCGATTTGGTGTATTAACACAGATTGACGAACTTGAGTCCCGCAAAATGTTTAATATTTCATTTCATTTGAAGGTGGTGGAAGTGTGGCAGTCGGGTTGCCACTTTGGTATAGGAATTATTTTTTGTTCAATTTACTAATTTGAACTTTAATCATGTGCCCCAACACCCGGAATTTTTGCGTAATCTGTCAACGGTTGATAATTCGTCATTTTTTTTCACAGGTTGTCTTCTCGTTCCCAATTTTGTTCCTCCCATCTGTCCCACCTTTGAAGCAACGTTTCCCCACTCTTGTTGTTTTTCTTTCCGGTTTATTTTCTGCGTTACCGCCTCTGTCCAACCTGGTGCCCAACCTTTTGTCCAACCCGTTGCCCAGCTGCCAGTCCAACTTTCGCCCCTGTTATTGTTTGTTTTTTTGTTATCTATTTATTTGCATGCTTCTCAACTCTCGCTCAAAAACTAACGCTCAAACTCGCGCTCTCCCTCTCTCAAACACTCTCAACTTTTCTTTAAGGAAGCCTCCGCCCGGCTCCCGGACCGACTGACTGACTTAGTAATACTTTTATAAGTCGTATCTTAATCTTTTAGTGCACCGCGGCTCTGTTCGAGTAATTATCTTCGTCGTGCTTAATTAACTTCCACCTGCCTGCTAAGCCATAATCGTCTTTACTATAATATTCAGTTAAACAATAATAATAATAATAATAATATTTCGCTTATATTGTTCCATAACTAATTCATTAAGCCCATAGCCTATCTTGAGTTATTTGCCCACGGGGCGTAAAACGAACCAAGTTCTCATCTCCAAGAAGCTCTGAGACATTAACGTTCCGTAATACGTAAATTACGGTGGTGGCAGCAACTACCCTACTAAAAGTAACAAGTTCAACTCATCGACGCATTAATTTACGGAGTCAGAATCTCCTGTGTTCTACATCTGAACGTCCGTGCCGCTCTACGACCGCTCCGCTACGATTACAACTACCCTCCCCCGGACTTGAGAACCCGGCTGTCGGAGTAAAAGGAGAAGAAATTCATTGAGATTATCTGCGCGAGTTTCCGGCTTTATTCGTGTTTCAACAACGCCGGCGGCAATTCAAACGAGGAATCCGCCCCACCTCATTGGTGTCAGCAAATTTTCAAACCGACCGACCAGATATCCTTTCTTCTCCACCCCCACCTCAGAAGCAAAAAAGAGCTATTCTGCGATTTGGTCGTAATTCTTGATGATTATGGCAAAAGGTAATTCAATTAGTTTAAAATTAATTTAAAATTACAAGAGGGTTATTTCAGAGCATAACATTCGGAGATGACTTCAAATGTGTTTAAACGTTTTCAATAGCGGAAACTTTACAATAATTCGATTTTCTAAGAAATAACTTAGACCCAATAACAGAATAACGGAATTTCAACGGAAGCCGCTATCTAATGACATGTTCGCTTAGCGAATGCCGAATGAACGTGCATATTGCTCTTATTGAAGAGTATAGGCATTCCAGATTTAGGTGTAGCAAGACATTATCAGTAGTGAATTCAGGGGTAGCGCACAAAGGGTGTGTGCGCCCATAGAGTTTTTTCTTTTCTCTGCGTAATACGACCTGAATAATTGAATAAATAAATAATCAAAATCAAATCAAATCAAAACTACCTTGGTAATCTGCGCCCCGTTCAAAAATTTCTAATTTGCGCCTGGACATGATACTTTTCTTCCTTAATAATGTCTAATAATCAATCAATGTAAACATGACTGTTTTTTAATCATTGCTAATTGCTATGCTATCAGCCCATGGCTATGGTGATGTCATGCAGCTTTTGTATTTCACTATTTTATGCTAGATTAAAAGCATATTAGATGAGGACTAAAGTTAATAATATACCATTACTAGTTATACAAAGATAGATAAAAAAACTGTTTAAAAAATTAAATTCTGATTGTGATTATTCTGTATGGTAGTATACTATATTTGAAAAAAAACAAAATAAAAATTTCTGATTTCTTTCATATTTTATTTTCAAACTACTATATCTATCACTGAAAACAGTTTTCTATTTGTTCTAGACATGTATTTTAGCCATTTCAACATAATTTTAAAGAATTTTGGAAGCATTTTTGTTTATAAGACAAAAGCAAAACACTTTAATACAATTTAGTTTAAATTTATAAATTTAGTACAATAATACAAAAAATTTATGTTAAAATATTCTATCCACTGCAATGGATGAGCTGGCTTGGCTTCTTGAGCGTGAGTACATTGCCACTTTACAACAGTTGCAAGTTATTGTGGACCAGTCTGAAAAGAAGCTTGCCCAACCTGCCAGTAAATTTCTGTTCACTCCCAATGAGTGAGTACCCAGAATGTCTAATGGTACCAGTGCAAATTTGTTTATCTTAACTTTAATCTCAATGTTGCTAAATTTTAGACAGTGCAGTCTCAAAGCAGTAGTCACTCTCAATGGAGACGAGATAACAGAAGCAGTAAGTTCCAACTGTACTCTTAGCCTATACTTTATTGTATTTAGAATGAACTTCTAGTCAAAGAGTGAATGCTCATTCCTAAATGGTGACCGATAGTTGGATGCGTGAATGATATACATGTGCGTGAATGACCAAAGCCAGTGCGTGAATGGTCAAGCTAGTGCGTGAATGACCAAAGCCAGTGCGTGAATAATCAAAGCCAGTGTGTGAATGACCAAAGCCAGTGCGTGAATAATCAAAGCCAGTGCGTGAATGACCAAAGCCAGCGTGTGAATGACCAAAGCCAGTGCGTGAATGACCAAAGCCAGTGCGTGAATGACCAAAGCCAGTGCGTGAATGACCAAAGCCAGTGCGTGAATGACCAAAGCCAGTGCGTGAATGACCAACGCCAGTGTGTGAATAATGTAGAACCGACCTCTCCCTCGCGCCGCAGGACATCAGCGTCGAGAGCCCCTTCAAGCAGTTCTACCGCTGCGGCATAGCCGAAGGCAGTTCCTACAAGCTGCAGCAGGTGAGCTCATTTTTGGAGTTATAATTTTGTCACTGGGCGCTGCTGGGGATCGCGCACTGTCCGGCTGGCTTCGCCCTTGCCTCGGCCGGGGAGGCGTGTAGGGGCAGCTGTGAGTGAGCTGTGCAGGAACTCCCGAACCCCCGCCACCCCTGGCAGTTGCACCGCCCTCTGCGGGTTTGTCTCCTCAACCGCTCGATCTGTCGCAAAAGAAGCAACTGCAAGCAGAAATGCAGCCCAACTCTGCTTCGGACCGGTTCTGCCCCCACACCCACCGCCACCCTCACGAGCCGCGGTTCTGCTGCTTTCAGCAGTTTCAAACCATATCGCAATTCAGCAATGCGCCTTGAAGCAACCTGCTCTTTTATTACTCTGGCTGAACTCTGTTTACGAATGTGCTGGAACCTTCCAGAAGTCTTCTGTGTGCATTTTTGTGCACGCAAATACTCTATCGATTACAATACTTGTCTGTTGAAAACATGCACTGCATATAGCATATAGAGTATTCTGCCGGCGACTCAGTGTACTCTGGGGCCTATAGATACCATGGGACATCCACAGGCAGCACTGGCACCATCTATAGACACTGGGACATCTACAGACAACACTGGCATCCATCTATAGACACTGGGACATCTACAGACAACACTGGCACCAATCTATAGACACTGGGACATCTACAGACAACACTGGCACCAATCTATAGACACTGGGACATCTACAGACAACACTGGCACCAATCTATAGACACTGGGACATCTACAGACAACACTGGCATCCATCTATAGACACTGGGACATCTACAGACAACACTAATACCATATAGACACTGGGACATCTGCAGACAACACTGGCACCCATCTAGAGACACGGAAACATCTACAGACAGCACTGATACCCATCTATAGACACTTGGACATCTGGACAGAGAACACGAGACTGAGACCCCTCTAAAGACTCTGAAACGTCGCAAGACAATCTTGAGACCTCTGGAGATCTTCTTTTGACCTCTAAGCCCGGCCTCTCTAAAGACAGTGAAAACTTTTTAGACGCCCTTGCGATTTTTCATGAGATTGTAATTCCCCTCTAGACATCTGGGCACATCTACCGGTAGAGACATCGGAACTCATCTAGAGGATTCGCGCTGAGAAGCTCACCTGAGCCGCCCACAAATCTGCCAAATCCGCAGCTCATCGGCTGCGGCAGCACCCTCCAGGCCGCCAAGCTCTGCATCCAGCAGGCCTGCGAGGTCGGCTGCCAGTCCGAGCCGGCGCGGACCCTCGAGACCCTGGACCGAATTTTTGCCTGCCTGAAGTCCGCGCGGGACCACGTGGTGCTGCCGCAGAAGAAATCCGTTGAGGAGCTCGCGCACAGCCGGCACAAGGTGGGGAAGCCCGCCTTTCTTGTGGCTGTTCTTGTAAATTTTTAAATTGGTGTTATGATTGGTGTTCGAATTGGTGTTCTGATTAGTAGTGTTCTAATTGGTGTTCTGATTAGTAGTGTTCTAATTGGTGTTCTGATTATTGTTCTAATTAGTGTTCTAATTGGTGTTCTAATTAGTGTTCTAATTAGTGTTCTAATTGGTGTTCTGATTAGTGTTCTGATTAGTGTTCTAATTGGTGTTCTGATTAGTGTTCCAATTGGTGTTCTGATTAGTGTTCTAATTGGTGTTCTGATTAGTAGTGTTCTAATTGGTGTTCTGATTATTGTTCTAATTAGTGTTCTAATTGGTGTTCTAATTAGTGTTCTAATTAGTGTTCTAATTGGTGTTCTGATTAGTGTTCTGATTAGTGTTCTAATTGGTGTTCTGATTAGTGTTCCAATTGGTGTTCTGATTAGTGTTCTAATTGGTGTTCTAATTAGTAGTGTTCTAATTAGTGTTCTAATTGGTGTTCTGATTAGTGTTCTAATTGGTGTTCTGATTAGTGTTCTAATTAGTGTTCTAATTGGTGTTCTGATTAGTGTTATAATTAGTGTTCTAATTGGTGTTCTAATTGGTGTTCTAATTGGTGTTCTGGTAAGTGTTCTGATTAGTAGTGTCTTCTAATTGGTGTTCTGATTAGTGTTCTGATTAGTGTTCGAATTGGTGTTCTGATCAGTGTTCTAATTGGTGTTCTGGTAAGTGTTCTGATTAGTAGTGTCTTCTAATTGGTGTTCTGATTAGTGTTCTGATCAGTGTTCTAATTGGTGTTCTGATTAGTGTTCTAATTGGTGTTCTGATTAGTGTTCCAATTGGTGTTCTGATCAGTGTTCTAATTGGTGTTCTGGTAAGTGTTCTGATTAGTAGTGTCTTCTAATTGGTGTTCTGATTAGTGTTCTGATCAGTGTTCTAATTGGTGTTCTGATTAGTGTTCTAATTGGTGTTCTGATTAGTGTTCCAATTGGTGTTCTGATTAGTGTTCTAATTGGTATTCTGATCAATGTTCTAATTGGTATTCTGAATAGTGTTCTAATTGGTGTTCTAATTGGTGTTCTGATTAGTGTTCTGATTAGTGTTCTAATTGGTGTTCTGATCTAATAAGTGTTTTAATTGATGTTGTATTCGGTGTTCTAATTAGTGTTCTAATGAGTTTTATAATCGGTGTTATAATTGATATTCTGTTGCGTGTTCTCTAGCGTTTCTCTATTATCTCATTGACTGCTCCAGAATTCATTATGAGAGCATTTTGCATATTCTTGATCTTAATTAGTGCTGATGATGAACGCATCAAACAGGAGGTGTTCCATCCCCCGGTGCCCAACGACATGAGCCTGTCGATGTACGTCAGCGGTCGCCGCCTGGTGCTGGCTGTGTACTTCCTGCACTACAACACCCGGACAAAATCCTACGACATCAGCGGCCGCTACCACGGACAGGCCGTGGTGCCCTGGCTGAACGACTTGCTGCTGCACCTGAGCAGGGCCATGCTGACCGTGGCTCAGCTGATCGAGAAGCTGCGACAGCTGCAGCTCAGCGGCGCGGCCTAGTTTGAACTGTCTATGACTCAATCTGCCTATGACCCAGTCTGCCTATGACCCAGTCTGTCTATGACCCAGTCTGTCTATGACCCAATCTGTCTATGACTCAATCTGCCTATGACTCAGTCTGCCTATGGCCCAGTCTGTCTATGACCCAATCTGTCTATGACTCAATCTGCCTATGACCCAGTCTGCCTATGACCCAGTCTGTCTATGACCCAATCTGTCTATGACTCAATCTGCCTATGACCCAGTCTGTATATGACCCAGTCTGTCTATGACTCAATTTGCCTATGACCCAGTCTGCCTATGACCCAGTCTGTCTATGACCCAATCTGTCTATGACTCAATCTGCCTATGACTCAATCTGCCTGTGACCCAGTCTGTCTATGACCCAATCTGTCCATGACCCAAGCTGCTTATGCTCAATCTGCCTATGACCCAATCTGTTTATGACCCAATCTGTCTATGACCCTATCTCCTATGACCCAGTCTGTCTGTCACCGAATCTTTCTTCACCAATGCGATCATGACCAAATTTATCGGATCTGATCTGTCTATTACTGAACTGTCTTTGACCGGAACTTTGACCGGATATCTATGACCGGAACTATTTATGACCGGATATCTATGACCAAAACTATTTATGACCGGATCTATCTATGACCGGAACTATGTATGACCGGATCTATCTATGACCGGAACTATTTATGACCGGATCTATCTATGACCGGAACTATGTATGACCGGATCTATCTATGACCGAAACTATGTATGACCGGATCTATCTATGACCGGAACTATGTACATGTATGACCGGATCTATCTATGACCGGAACTATGTATGACCGGATCTATCTATGACCTGGATTATCTATTACTTTTGCTGCTTAGCATTCAGCTTTATTATTCTGCTATTTCTAAACATTTTTCCAAGCAGATATTTTATGTATAGTTCCAGGATGGAAGTTCTCCGTGAGCTCTTCTTTTTTATTTGCAGAGCTAAATTCCTTGAGAGTAATTTTTGTTATCAAAATATTAGAAATTTTATACAACTCTTCATTCAACTTTTTGCCCTTTTTGCCACTAGCTGGTAGATTAGTTCCTTTAACAGTTTATTTTTTACTCGTCAATTCCAATGCGAATTTAGCTTTTAGTTTAGATTCTAAGAAATGTTTTTCTGTAAGCTTTAGCGTCCGTTCAACAAAATTTTTGTTTATTTGCTAAAATATTAAAATGCAACCTTTTTGTTTATCTGGCTCAACTTTTGCTCACTCAGCTAACTGTGTCCCTCTCGTGTCTCACTCGTGTCTCACTCGTGTCTCACCCATGTCTCACTCGTGTCTCACTCGTGTCTCACTCGTGTCTTACTCGTGTCTCACTCGTGTCTCACCCGTGTCTCACTCGTGTCTCACTCGTGTGTCAATCGTGTCTCACTCGTGTCTCACTCGTGTGTCAATCGTGTCTCACTCGTGTCTCACTCGTGTCTCACTCGTGTCTCACTCGTGTCTCACTCGTGTCTCACCCGTGTCTCACCCGTGTCTCACTCGTGTCTCACTCGTGTCTTACTCGTGTGTCAATCGTGTCTCACCCGTGTCTCACCCGTGTCTCACCCGTGTCTCACTCGTGTCTTACTCGTGTGTCAATCGTGTCTCACCCGTGTCTCACCCGTGTCTCACTCGTGTCTTACTCGTGTGTCAATCGTGTCTCACCCGTGTCTCACCCGTGTCTCACCCGTGTCTCACTCGTGTCTTACTCGTGTGTCAATCGTGTCTCACCCGTGTCTCACCCGTGTCTCACCCGTGTCTCACTCGTGTCTTACTCGTGTGTCAATCGTGTCTCACCCGTGTCTCACCCGTGTCTCACCCGTGTCTCACCCGTGTCTCACTCGTGTCTTACTCGTGTGTCAATCGTGTCTCACCCGTGTCTCACCCGTGTCTCACTCGTGTCTCACTCGTGTGTCAATCGTGTCTCACTCGTGTCTCACTCGTGTGTCAATCGTGTCTCACTCGTGTCTCACTCGTGTTTCACTCGTGTCTCCTTGTTTCCGTGTTTCAATAAGTTTTCTCTTATTGCACTTACTAATCGCGAAGAGCATTCGATATTACGAGCTACTTATTTTCAAAGCTTGCGCTATCGCAGTGCTTGCAGTCTTAATATTTTATTCGCAGTGTCCCAACTAGTCAGTGCTGATAGTTAATTCAGCTGCTTCACGGATTGAGTTTGTTAAAGAATTCATAATCAGATAAAACGCGACTGTTTGATATTGATATCCGCACACGGCATTTGTTTAGTTTGCTGTTCACTTTTCAGTTCAAGTGTTGCGTCTTCTGTTGTTGTTTATTTTTTGTTTTCGGCAGCTTTCGATGCCCTGGAATTTATCCTCGAACTGGAGCTCTGGGTGGTTGAGTTGAGCAGGGAGAGGCTGATCGATTCTCTCTGGCGCTGTTTATGACTTTCGAGTTCTCCAATTTGCGGGTGCAGGACTCTGCCAGCTCTGGACTGAGGGGGGGGGGTTGGTAATGCGAGTTGGGCACTGCTGGGCGCAGCCAGTGGTTGCAGTTGCTCGTCATTCCGGCACCACCCAAGACAGCGCAGCGTTGCGGCTGCCAACTTGCTGAAGTATCGCTGAATCGATTACTGCAGAGCGGGGGGCTTGGGGGGCTGGCCAGGAGCTCCACCTGCTGAATCAGCAACTCTCGGCCGTGGGTGGCCTGGCGGAGAGGGGCGGAGAGTAGAGGACCGCACCAGTGCCCCACCCCCACCTCCCCGGCGTTGCTGTCGACGGCTGCAAGCCCGGGAGGCTCCGGAAGAGTAAAACAAAAGCAGCGGCAGCTCGGTCTCGAGGCCAGCTGGTTTTTTGTAGCGCTTCCTTCGCAGAAACGGCGATGGTCCGCGGAGGGTAAGGAGGGGGGGGGCGGTCAGGCGGGTGGTGGCGCGATCGACGCAGCACGAAGGCCGCAATGCTGGTATCGGCAGCGCGATAAAACCGCCGGCCCACCAGCCAGCTGGCTCTTCGCCTGAAGCCTCACTTCTCTCCGAAGTCCCCCAGCTAACCACGGTGAGTCCCCCATTTGGATCAACCGTTGGCAGAAGAGAGAACCTGCGGAGCGAGAAACTCCACAGCCAGCTTGTCTGTTTTGACAAACGAAACTCTGCTGCAAAAAATCTCAACCAGGCAACTGCATTGCTGGCCGGTTGTCATCAGCAAACATTGCTTCGCAAGCGGCGGCCGGACTCAACATGAGGCTCTGGCTGCTGCTGCTGATCCTCGCTGTCTGGGCAGCCATGTCCGCCAATGGTGCCAGCTTATCCAGCCTTCCAGCCAAGAGTAAGCTGTTGTGTTAGCCTGTGTCCTTTGTTTCAATCTCTCTTAGACATCTCTTGCCTATTGGCGAATCTCATACATACCGGTAAATGCATGCTAAATGTTCCACTGCGTCCTTTGTTTCAATCGCTCTTAGACATCTCTTGCCTATTGGTGAATCTCATACATACCGGTAAATGCATGCTAAATGTTCCACTGTGTCCTTTGTTTCAATCGCTCTTAGACATCTCTTGCCTATTGGCGAATCTCATACATACCGGTAAATGCATGCTAAATGTTCCACTGTGTCCTTTGTTTCAATCGCTCTTATACATCTCTTGCCTATTGGCGAATCTCATACACACCGGTAAATGCATGCTAAATGTTCCACTGCGTCCTTTGTTTCAATCGCTCTTAGACATCTCTTGCCTATTGGCGAATCTCATATACATACCGGTAAATGCATGCTAAATGTTCCACTGCGTCCTTTGTTTCAATCGCTCTTAGACATCTCTTGCCTATTGGCGAATCTCATATACATACCGGTAAATGCATGCTAAATGTTCCACTGCGTCCTTTGTTTCAATCGCTCTTAGACATCTCTTGCCTATTGGCGAATCTCATATACATACCGGTAAATGCATGCTAAATGTTCCACTGCGTCCTTTGTTTCAATCGCTCTTAGACATCTCTTGCCTATTGGCGAATCTCATATACATACCGGTAAATGCATGCTAAATGTTCCACTGCGTCCTTTGTTTCAATCGCTCTTAGACATCTCTTGCCTATTGGCGAATCTCATGCATACCGGTAAATGCATGCTAAATGTTCCACTGTGTCCTTTGTTTCAATCGCTCTTAGACATCTCTTGCCTATTGGCGAATCTCATATACATACCGGTAAATGCATGCTAAATGTTCCACTGCGTCCTGTCCTGTTCTTTGGACACTTCCTGTCCTCTGGTCCTTTGGGCATCTTTCCTGTCTTTCGGACACTCCCTCCCCTTAGACACTCTTTCCCCCGCCTTGGACGCTTCTTCCCCCGCATTGGACACTCTTTCCTGTTCTTTTCTATCGCAACAGGTTTTTATACACTGCTAATAATGCCGGTCTTTCTGGGATGTTCACTGTAGGACTGGAATTTCCCTACAGTGTGTCCACCGCGACCGAAATCCCCGGGTGAGAAAGCCCCCCCCCTAACTCAGTAACACAACAAATCCTCGCAGAGGCAATCAAGAAGCCGCCCAGCGTCGGCTGCTTCAAGGACAAGGCGAAGCCGCGCGACCTGCCCAAGCTGGCCAGGCTGGGCTCCGTGACGCCTGCGGCCTGCGCTGCCCAGTGCTTCAAGCTGCGGTTCAGCTACGCTGGAGTGCAGAACGGCAACGAGTGCCGGTGCGGCAACAGCTACGGTAGGCATGGCCGCGCCCAGGGCTCGGAGTGCAACAAGCCGTGCAACGGATCCCGCGTGCAGACCTGCGGAGGGTTCTGGCGCAACCTGATTCTCAAAACCGGCTTCAAAGCGGGTGAGTTCCGTTAGAACACGGCCGCCTCTTTCCCAACGGTGCCCTGATGCCTCGTACTCAAATGCAGTCCAAGAGTGTCCAGCTCAAACGCTCGCCTTGAAATCCAAGCCTTCTATTTGCAACTAAAGTAGGAGTACCAAGCACAGTGAGACCCATAACTATCTGACGGCATCCGTAGCGCTGGAGCAGAAATAGTGGAAATGTTATTCCTTTTATGAAGCCCAGCAAGCGCACACCAAGTAGTGATACGTGGCCAGTCTCGTGTCGCTCGTGTATCTTTTTCCATAGATTATGCAAGAGCCTAATCTATGGGATCTCCTTATATTGTTCCTTTTTTAAGAAAACGGGCACAGGAAATTGACAACTTCAACCTTTTCTGACAATTTACTGTCAATAAAGACTAAAGAGGATGTAAACTTAGGAGTCAAAATGGAGCCTGAATAATTGGGTCCCGATTTCTCTACGCCAATCCCTTCATTTGGAGCCAAACATCTCCCGTTATGCAGAAAGCCCGACCACTTTAGCATTTGGGGATCTCTGTGGGGAGAAATTGGATAAATGGGGATTCCACGTGAAAAACCACAACTTAACGCTTAACATTCTTCCGTCACTCCTAAACGTGCATGCCTTACATTCTTGCGTAACTAACGACAAGTTTTGGTACAATGTTTCATAAAGGGCTGTATACTGGAGTCCTGGAAAACACAATGAAAACATATTCAACTCAAAATAACACAGGAAAGTTTTCCGATCACATGAAATCCCAATTTATCCCATTTCTCCGTGTCCAGAAGAGACAAAACCCTAAACTCCACCACCTGAACCCTAAACTCCACCACCTGAACCCTAAACTCCACCACCTGAACCCTAAACTCCACCACCTGAACCCTAAACTCCACCACCTGAACCCTAAACTCCACCACCTGAACCCTAAACTCCATCCCTTGAACCCTAAACTCCATTCCATAAACCCTAAGCTTGTCCCTGAACCCCAACACCAACCCTGAGCCGTAGTCCATCTCATCCCCACACTGGCCCAACAGCAACTGGAGGCGCCCCACCTGTCCGAGCTGCCGGCCCTCTCCCCATACAGATCCCAAATGCTAAAGTGGTCGGATTTGACTCTTAAGTTTAACATCCCCTTTGTCAAAAAAACAAGCTGTAATTTGTCGAATGGAATCTGAGCTTATTCAAATAGTTTGAGCTTTCCAGCTGGCGTTGCCACAGAATGTCAAAATATGGGACGCAATCAAATCCAAGGCCCGTTGTTTTCAAAAAAAGAAAGCACAACGTTATATAGTACGTAGTTTTGTCGCAGTTGCCAATCTACATATTCAGAGGTAGACAAAAGACTACTAAGCTGCCAATCTCAGCTTTAAATATGATAAAAATTATTTTATAAACCTTGTGCCAACAACCAGAAACCCGCGTTTCCAGCTACAAAGCGGTCGCCTGAGAAGTGCGCCATCGATAAGCGCAAAATCATGGCTGCTGCCAAGCGGATCTACAAGGCCCGCTACAAGACTAAGCTGCTGCTGATGAAGCTGCGTCTCTACCGCCAGAGGCTGCGAGAGAAGAAGCAGTTGTACCAGAAGTTTCTTCAAAAGATGCGCCTCAGGTACAAGGCCAGACTCCAGCGCAGAGTTCAGCGATTCAAAAAGAGGATAGTCAAGGCAAAGACGCGATTCGGTAAAAAGCTCAGAAAGATTAACAAAAGGTTCCAGCGAAAAGTCATGCGAAAGCTAAAAAAGAAGCCACTGACAAAACGCAGACTAAGGCTTGTTAAACGCGCTTTCTTCAGAAAAGGATTCATATCCCGAAGGGCGGCTAAAATAGCAAAAAAGCCCATCCAAATCCAAAAACGCAGAAGCCCAGTAACAATTCACGGAAACATGATCTGCAAGTGTCGCAATATCAAGCGCATCATCCGACGAGTCGTCCGCAAACGAGTGACTAAGGGCCGACGCAAGATACGACGCGTGATCAAGCGCATCATCCGACGCCGAGTCATTAAGGGACGACGCGTGACAAAACGTGTGATCAAGCGCATCTGCCGACGAGTGATCCGCAAGCGCGTGGTCCGCCGAAAAGTAGTCCGCCGCCGACGCCGACGAGTGAGTAAGCGACGTATCGTTAAACGCATTAAACGCAGCGTCCGCAAGGTCAAGCGCATCATCCGACGAGTCGTCCGCAAACGAGTGACTAAGGGCCGACGCAAGATACGACGCGTGATCAAGCGCATCATCCGACGCCGAGTCATTAAGGGACGACGCGTGACAAAACGTGTGATCAAGCGCATCTGCCGACGAGTGATCCGCAAGCGCGTGGTCCGCCGAAAAGTAGTCCGCCGCCGACGCCGACGAGTGAGTAAGCGACGTATCGTTAAACGCATTAAACGCAGCGTCCGCAAGGTCAAGCGCATCATCCGACGAGTCGTCCGCAAACGAGTGACTAAGGGCCGACGCAAGATACGACGCGTGATCAAGCGCATCATCCGACGCCGAGTCATTAAGGGACGACGCGTGACAAAACGTGTGATCAAGCGCATCTGCCGACGAGTGATCCGCAAGCGCGTGGTCCGCCGAAAAGTAGTCCGCCGCCGACGCCGACGAGTGAGTAAGCGACGTATCGTTAAACGCATTAAACGCAGCGTCCGCAAGGTCAAGCGCATCATCCGACGAGTCGTCCGCAAACGAGTGACTAAGGGCCGACGCAAGATACGACGCGTGATCAAGCGCATCATCCGACGCCGAGTCATTAAGGGACGACGCGTGACAAAACGTGTGATCAAGCGCATCTGCCGACGAGTGATCCGCAAGCGCGTGGTCCGCCGAAAAGTAGTCCGCCGCCGACGCCGACGAGTGAGTAAGCGACGTATCGTTAAACGCATTAAACGCAGCGTCCGCAAGGTCAAGCGCATCATCCGACGAGTCGTCCGCAAACGAGTGACTAAGGGCCGACGCAAGATACGACGCGTGATCAAGCGCATCATCCGACGCCGAGTCATTAAGGGACGACGCGTGACAAAACGTGTGATCAAGCGCATCTGCCGACGAGTGATCCGCAAGCGCGTGGTCCGCCGAAAAGTAGTCCGCCGCCGACGCCGACGAGTGAGTAAGCGACGTATCGTTAAACGCATTAAACGCAGCGTCCGCAAGGTCAAGCGCATCATCCGACGAGTCGTCCGCAAACGAGTGACTAAGGGCCGACGCAAGATACGACGCGTGATCAAGCGCATCATCCGACGCCGAGTCATTAAGGGACGACGCGTGACAAAACGTGTGATCAAGCGCATCTGCCGACGAGTGATCCGCAAGCGCGTGGTCCGCCGAAAAGTAGTCCGCCGCCGACGCCGACGAGTGAGTAAGCGACGTATCGTTAAACGCATTAAACGCAGCGTCCGCAAGGTCAAGCGCATCATCCGACGAGTCGTCCGCAAACGAGTGACTAAGGGCCGACGCAAGATACGACGCGTGATCAAGCGCATCATCCGACGCCGAGTCATTAAGGGACGACGCGTGACAAAACGTGTGATCAAGCGCATCTGCCGACGAGTGATCCGCAAGCGCGTGGTCCGCCGAAAAGTAGTCCGCCGCCGACGCCGACGAGTGAGTAAGCGACGTATCGTTAAACGCATTAAACGCAGCGTCCGCAAGGTCAAGCGCATCATCCGACGAGTCGTCCGCAAACGAGTGACTAAGGGCCGACGCAAGATACGACGCGTGATCAAGCGCATCATCCGACGCCGAGTCATTAAGGGACGACGCGTGACAAAACGTGTGATCAAGCGCATCTGCCGACGAGTGATCCGCAAGCGCGTGGTCCGCCGAAAAGTAGTCCGCCGCCGACGCCGACGAGTGAGTAAGCGACGTATCGTTAAACGCATTAAACGCAGCGTCCGCAAGGTCAAGCGCATCATCCGACGAGTCGTCCGCAAACGAGTGACTAAGGGCCGACGCAAGATACGACGCGTGATCAAGCGCATCATCCGACGCCGAGTCATTAAGGGACGACGCGTGACAAAACGTGTGATCAAGCGCATCTGCCGACGAGTGATCCGCAAGCGCGTGGTCCGCCGAAAAGTAGTCCGCCGCCGACGCCGACGAGTGAGTAAGCGACGTATCGTTAAACGCATTAAACGCAGCGTCCGCAAGGTCAAGCGCATCATCCGACGAGTCGTCCGCAAACGAGTGACTAAGGGCCGACGCAAGATACGACGCGTGATCAAGCGCATCATCCGACGCCGAGTCATTAAGGGACGACGCGTGACAAAACGTGTGATCAAGCGCATCTGCCGACGAGTGATCCGCAAGCGCGTGGTCCGCCGAAAAGTAGTCCGCCGCCGACGCCGACGAGTGAGTAAGCGACGTATCGTTAAACGCATTAAACGCAGCGTCCGCAAGGTCAAGCGCATCATCCGACGAGTCGTCCGCAAACGAGTGACTAAGGGCCGACGCAAGATACGACGCGTGATCAAGCGCATCATCCGACGCCGAGTCATTAAGGGACGACGCGTGACAAAACGTGTGATCAAGCGCATCTGCCGACGAGTGATCCGCAAGCGCGTGGTCCGCCGAAAAGTAGTCCGCCGCCGACGCCGACGAGTGAGTAAGCGACGTATCGTTAAACGCATTAAACGCAGCGTCCGCAAGGTCAAGCGCATCATCCGACGAGTCGTCCGCAAACGAGTGACTAAGGGCCGACGCAAGATACGACGCGTGATCAAGCGCATCATCCGACGCCGAGTCATTAAGGGACGACGCGTGACAAAACGTGTGATCAAGCGCATCTGCCGACGAGTGATCCGCAAGCGCGTGGTCCGCCGAAAAGTAGTCCGCCGCCGACGCCGACGAGTGAGTAAGCGACGTATCGTTAAACGCATTAAACGCAGCGTCCGCAAGGTCAAGCGCATCATCCGACGAGTCGTCCGCAAACGAGTGACTAAGGGCCGACGCAAGATACGACGCGTGATCAAGCGCATCATCCGACGCCGAGTCATTAAGGGACGACGCGTGACAAAACGTGTGATCAAGCGCATCTGCCGACGAGTGATCCGCAAGCGCGTGGTCCGCCGAAAAGTAGTCCGCCGCCGACGCCGACGAGTGAGTAAGCGACGTATCGTTAAACGCATTAAACGCAGCGTCCGCAAGGTCAAGCGCATCATCCGACGAGTCGTCCGCAAACGAGTGACTAAGGGCCGACGCAAGATACGACGCGTGATCAAGCGCATCATCCGACGCCGAGTCATTAAGGGACGACGCGTGACAAAACGTGTGATCAAGCGCATCTGCCGACGAGTGATCCGCAAGCGCGTGGTCCGCCGAAAAGTAGTCCGCCGCCGACGCCGACGAGTGAGTAAGCGACGTATCGTTAAACGCATTAAACGCAGCGTCCGCAAGGTCAAGCGCATCATCCGACGAGTCGTCCGCAAACGAGTGACTAAGGGCCGACGCAAGATACGACGCGTGATCAAGCGCATCATCCGACGCCGAGTCATTAAGGGACGACGCGTGACAAAACGTGTGATCAAGCGCATCTGCCGACGAGTGATCCGCAAGCGCGTGGTCCGCCGAAAAGTAGTCCGCCGCCGACGCCGACGAGTGAGTAAGCGACGTATCGTTAAACGCATTAAACGCAGCGTCCGCAAGGTCAAGCGCATCATCCGACGAGTCGTCCGCAAACGAGTGACTAAGGGCCGACGCAAGATACGACGCGTGATCAAGCGCATCATCCGACGCCGAGTCATTAAGGGACGACGCGTGACAAAACGTGTGATCAAGCGCATCTGCCGACGAGTGATCCGCAAGCGCGTGGTCCGCCGAAAAGTAGTCCGCCGCCGACGCCGACGAGTGAGTAAGCGACGTATCGTTAAACGCATTAAACGCAGCGTCCGCAAGGTCAAGCGCATCATCCGACGAGTCGTCCGCAAACGAGTGACTAAGGGCCGACGCAAGATACGACGCGTGATCAAGCGCATCATCCGACGCCGAGTCATTAAGGGACGACGCGTGACAAAACGTGTGATCAAGCGCATCTGCCGACGAGTGATCCGCAAGCGCGTGGTCCGCCGAAAAGTAGTCCGCCGCCGACGCCGACGAGTGAGTAAGCGACGTATCGTTAAACGCATTAAACGCAGCGTCCGCAAGGTCAAGCGCATCATCCGACGAGTCGTCCGCAAACGAGTGACTAAGGGCCGACGCAAGATACGACGCGTGATCAAGCGCATCATCCGACGCCGAGTCATTAAGGGACGACGCGTGACAAAACGTGTGATCAAGCGCATCTGCCGACGAGTGATCCGCAAGCGCGTGGTCCGCCGAAAAGTAGTCCGCCGCCGACGCCGACGAGTGAGTAAGCGACGTATCGTTAAACGCATTAAACGCAGCGTCCGCAAGGTCAAGCGCATCATCCGACGAGTCGTCCGCAAACGAGTGACTAAGGGCCGACGCAAGATACGACGCGTGATCAAGCGCATCATCCGACGCCGAGTCATTAAGGGACGACGCGTGACAAAACGTGTGATCAAGCGCATCTGCCGACGAGTGATCCGCAAGCGCGTGGTCCGCCGAAAAGTAGTCCGCCGCCGACGCCGACGAGTGAGTAAGCGACGTATCGTTAAACGCATTAAACGCAGCGTCCGCAAGGTCAAGCGCATCATCCGACGAGTCGTCCGCAAACGAGTGACTAAGGGCCGACGCAAGATACGACGCGTGATCAAGCGCATCATCCGACGCCGAGTCATTAAGGGACGACGCGTGACAAAACGTGTGATCAAGCGCATCTGCCGACGAGTGATCCGCAAGCGCGTGGTCCGCCGAAAAGTAGTCCGCCGCCGACGCCGACGAGTGAGTAAGCGACGTATCGTTAAACGCATTAAACGCAGCGTCCGCAAGGTCAAGCGCATCATCCGACGAGTCGTCCGCAAACGAGTGACTAAGGGCCGACGCAAGATACGACGCGTGATCAAGCGCATCATCCGACGCCGAGTCATTAAGGGACGACGCGTGACAAAACGTGTGATCAAGCGCATCTGCCGACGAGTGATCCGCAAGCGCGTGGTCCGCCGAAAAGTAGTCCGCCGCCGACGCCGACGAGTGAGTAAGCGACGTATCGTTAAACGCATTAAACGCAGCGTCCGCAAGGTCAAGCGCATCATCCGACGAGTCGTCCGCAAACGAGTGACTAAGGGCCGACGCAAGATACGACGCGTGATCAAGCGCATCATCCGACGCCGAGTCATTAAGGGACGACGCGTGACAAAACGTGTGATCAAGCGCATCTGCCGACGAGTGATCCGCAAGCGCGTGGTCCGCCGAAAAGTAGTCCGCCGCCGACGCCGACGAGTGAGTAAGCGACGTATCGTTAAACGCATTAAACGCAGCGTCCGCAAGGTCAAGCGCATCATCCGACGAGTCGTCCGCAAACGAGTGACTAAGGGCCGACGCAAGATACGACGCGTGATCAAGCGCATCATCCGACGCCGAGTCATTAAGGGACGACGCGTGACAAAACGTGTGATCAAGCGCATCTGCCGACGAGTGATCCGCAAGCGCGTGGTCCGCCGAAAAGTAGTCCGCCGCCGACGCCGACGAGTGAGTAAGCGACGTATCGTTAAACGCATTAAACGCAGCGTCCGCAAGGTCAAGCGCATCATCCGACGAGTCGTCCGCAAACGAGTGACTAAGGGCCGACGCAAGATACGACGCGTGATCAAGCGCATCATCCGACGCCGAGTCATTAAGGGACGACGCGTGACAAAACGTGTGATCAAGCGCATCTGCCGACGAGTGATCCGCAAGCGCGTGGTCCGCCGAAAAGTAGTCCGCCGCCGACGCCGACGAGTGAGTAAGCGACGTATCGTTAAACGCATTAAACGCAGCGTCCGCAAGGTCAAGCGCATCATCCGACGAGTCGTCCGCAAACGAGTGACTAAGGGCCGACGCAAGATACGACGCGTGATCAAGCGCATCATCCGACGCCGAGTCATTAAGGGACGACGCGTGACAAAACGTGTGATCAAGCGCATCTGCCGACGAGTGATCCGCAAGCGCGTGGTCCGCCGAAAAGTAGTCCGCCGCCGACGCCGACGAGTGAGTAAGCGACGTATCGTTAAACGCATTAAACGCAGCGTCCGCAAGGTCAAGCGCATCATCCGACGAGTCGTCCGCAAACGAGTGACTAAGGGCCGACGCAAGATACGACGCGTGATCAAGCGCATCATCCGACGCCGAGTCATTAAGGGACGACGCGTGACAAAACGTGTGATCAAGCGCATCTGCCGACGAGTGATCCGCAAGCGCGTGGTCCGCCGAAAAGTAGTCCGCCGCCGACGCCGACGAGTGAGTAAGCGACGTATCGTTAAACGCATTAAACGCAGCGTCCGCAAGGTCAAGCGCATCATCCGACGAGTCGTCCGCAAACGAGTGACTAAGGGCCGACGCAAGATACGACGCGTGATCAAGCGCATCATCCGACGCCGAGTCATTAAGGGACGACGCGTGACAAAACGTGTGATCAAGCGCATCTGCCGACGAGTGATCCGCAAGCGCGTGGTCCGCCGAAAAGTAGTCCGCCGCCGACGCCGACGAGTGAGTAAGCGACGTATCGTTAAACGCATTAAACGCAGCGTCCGCAAGGTCAAGCGCATCATCCGACGAGTCGTCCGCAAACGAGTGACTAAGGGCCGACGCAAGATACGACGCGTGATCAAGCGCATCATCCGACGCCGAGTCATTAAGGGACGACGCGTGACAAAACGTGTGATCAAGCGCATCTGCCGACGAGTGATCCGCAAGCGCGTGGTCCGCCGAAAAGTAGTCCGCCGCCGACGCCGACGAGTGAGTAAGCGACGTATCGTTAAACGCATTAAACGCAGCGTCCGCAAGGTCAAGCGCATCATCCGACGAGTCGTCCGCAAACGAGTGACTAAGGGCCGACGCAAGATACGACGCGTGATCAAGCGCATCATCCGACGCCGAGTCATTAAGGGACGACGCGTGACAAAACGTGTGATCAAGCGCATCTGCCGACGAGTGATCCGCAAGCGCGTGGTCCGCCGAAAAGTAGTCCGCCGCCGACGCCGACGAGTGAGTAAGCGACGTATCGTTAAACGCATTAAACGCAGCGTCCGCAAGGTCAAGCGCATCATCCGACGAGTCGTCCGCAAACGAGTGACTAAGGGCCGACGCAAGATACGACGCGTGATCAAGCGCATCATCCGACGCCGAGTCATTAAGGGACGACGCGTGACAAAACGTGTGATCAAGCGCATCTGCCGACGAGTGATCCGCAAGCGCGTGGTCCGCCGAAAAGTAGTCCGCCGCCGACGCCGACGAGTGAGTAAGCGACGTATCGTTAAACGCATTAAACGCAGCGTCCGCAAGGTCAAGCGCATCATCCGACGAGTCGTCCGCAAACGAGTGACTAAGGGCCGACGCAGATACGACGCGTGATCAAGCGCATCATCCGACGCCGAGTCATTAAGGGACGACGCGTGACAAAACGTGTGATCAAGCGCATCTGCCGACGAGTGATCCGCAAGCGCGTGGTCCGCCGAAAAGTAGTCCGCCGCCGACGCCGACGAGTGAGTAAGCGACGTATCGTTAAACGCATTAAACGCAGCGTCCGCAAGGTCAAGCGCATCATCCGACGAGTCGTCCGCAAACGAGTGACTAAGGGCCGACGCAGATACGACGCGTGATCAAGCGCATCATCCGACGCCGAGTCATTAAGGGACGACGCGTGACAAAACGTGTGATCAAGCGCATCTGCCGACGAGTGATCCGCAAGCGCGTGGTCCGCCGAAAAGTAGTCCGCCGCCGACGCCGACGAGTGAGTAAGCGACGTATCGTTAAACGCATTAAACGCAGCGTCCGCAAGGTCAAGCGCATCATCCGACGAGTCGTCCGCAAACGAGTGACTAAGGGCCGACGCAGATACGACGCGTGATCAAGCGCATCATCCGACGCCGAGTCATTAAGGGACGACGCGTGACAAAACGTGTGATCAAGCGCATCTGCCGACGAGTGATCCGCAAGCGCGTGGTCCGCCGAAAAGTAGTCCGCCGCCGACGCCGACGAGTGAGTAAGCGACGTATCGTTAAACGCATTAAACGCAGCGTCCGCAAGGTCAAGCGCATCATCCGACGAGTCGTCCGCAAACGAGTGACTAAGGGCCGACGCAGATACGACGCGTGATCAAGCGCATCATCCGACGCCGAGTCATTAAGGGACGACGCGTGACAAAACGTGTGATCAAGCGCATCTGCCGACGAGTGATCCGCAAGCGCGTGGTCCGCCGAAAAGTAGTCCGCCGCCGACGCCGACGAGTGAGTAAGCGACGTATCGTTAAACGCATTAAACGCAGCGTCCGCAAGGTCAAGCGCATCATCCGACGAGTCGTCCGCAAACGAGTGACTAAGGGCCGACGCAAGATACGACGCGTGATCAAGCGCATCATCCGACGCCGAGTCATTAAGGGACGACGCGTGACAAAACGTGTGATCAAGCGCATCTGCCGACGAGTGATCCGCAAGCGCGTGGTCCGCCGAAAAGTAGTCCGCCGCCGACGCCGACGAGTGAGTAAGCGACGTATCGTTAAACGCATTAAACGCAGCGTCCGCAAGGTCAAGCGCATCATCCGACGAGTCGTCCGCAAACGAGTGACTAAGGGCCGACGCAAGATACGACGCGTGATCAAGCGCATCATCCGACGCCGAGTCATTAAGGGACGACGCGTGACAAAACGTGTGATCAAGCGCATCTGCCGACGAGTGATCCGCAAGCGCGTGGTCCGCCGAAAAGTAGTCCGCCGCCGACGCCGACGAGTGAGTAAGCGACGTATCGTTAAACGCATTAAACGCAGCGTCCGCAAGGTCAAGCGCATCATCCGACGAGTCGTCCGCAAACGAGTGACTAAGGGCCGACGCAGATACGACGCGTGATCAAGCGCATCATCCGACGCCGAGTCATTAAGGGACGACGCGTGACAAAACGTGTGATCAAGCGCATCTGCCGACGAGTGATCCGCAAGCGCGTGGTCCGCCGAAAAGTAGTCCGCCGCCGACGCCGACGAGTGAGTAAGCGACGTATCGTTAAACGCATTAAACGCAGCGTCCGCAAGGTCAAGCGCATCATCCGACGAGTCGTCCGCAACGAGTGACTAAGGGCCGACGCCAGATACGACGCGTGATCAAGCGCATCATCCGACGCCGAGTCATTAAGGGACGACGCGTGACAAAACGTGTGATCAAGCGCATCTGCGGACGAGT
>NIVC01004114.1:60543-113547 GCA_002269645.1 Macrostomum lignano | reverse complement strand
GTGAATGTGGTTTCTTTAGTTAGTTAGAGGCTGGGTGGCTGCGTGCACCCTGGCGCACTTTAATCGACATTGTCACACAACCGGCGAGAGGCATTGCTGCCCATTCGCCGACTCCCTGAGCAGGCACACAGCGCGCGGCATACGTACGCAGTCATACGCACAGGCACACACTCACACAGGAGTGCACAGCGGCCCTAACTTTATTTATCAATAGGCATGTACACTTCACTGCGCCTTGGGGGTTGGCTCTTAAGGCCGTTAATTGCACGAGCAGAGCCAAGCCGAGATTCCAATTTAGCCCGAAATTAATGTGACTGCACTTGGAATCGAGCCTGGGCCGCTGGAACATCAGAGCATTGGCTACGGCCCCCTTGTAGCAGCCATGCGACCAAGGATACTAAGATACTGAGTAAAGAAAGTTTTTCGCCGCTCATGGGCGTAACCATAACAGCAAGGGCGACGCCTCTATGCCAGTTATGTTATTGTGCTGTTATCAGCTTTTGCAACAAAACTGACTGACTTCTTCTCTGAACTGCTGCAGATTGGCTACCGAGAGCTGCGGTGGGGTGATAATGTCGATAAGGACAGATTAACTGCGCAAATTCAGTGCTTTGAGACAAGTATTCTAAGCAAGTGCAGACTCAAAATAATCCAAAAGTCCTGACACTTCACTGCCTCCCCTGACACTTCACTGCCTCCCCTGACACTCCACTGCCTTCCCTGACACTCCACTGCCTCCCCTGACACTCACTGCTTCCCTGACACTCCACTGCCTCCCTGACACTCCACTGCCTCCCCTGACACTCCACTGCCTCCTCTGACACTTCACTGCCTCCTCTGACACTTCACTGCCTCCTCTGACACTTTACTGCCTCCTCTGACACTTTACTGCCTCCTCTGACACTTTACTGCCTCCCCTGACACTCCACTGCCTCCCCTGACACTCCACTGCCTCCCTGACACTTTACTGCCTCCCCTGACACTCCACTGCCTCCCCTGACACTCCACTGCCTCCCTGACACTCCACTGCCTCCCCTGACACTCCACTGCCTCCTCTGACACTTTACTGCCTCCCCTGACACTCCACTGCCTCCCCTGACACTCCACTGCCTCCCTGACACTTTACTGCCTCCCTGACACTCCACTGCCTCCCCTGACACTCCACTGCCTTCTCTGACACTCCACTACCTTCTCTGACACTCCACTGCCTCCCCTGACACTCCACTGCCTCCCCTGACACTCCACTGCCTCCCCTGACACTCCACTTCCTCCAATCCTCCCCTGACACTCCACTGCCTACCCTGACACTCAACTGCCTACCCTGACACTCAACTGCCTACCCTGACACTCAACTGCCTACCCTGACATTCTACTACATTCCACCTCCTTCCCCTGACAGTTTAAGATACTTTTAAGTTCAGGATCTAATGTACTTTAAAAAGAATCTATTTCTAAGGCTATTCAAGTGCACGATTAATTGTATAGTTAATGTGGAAGGAAATTTTACTTTGATATGAAATATGATTCGAATTGTCTAACTGTAAGTAATGAAGTAATTAAAAAATTATCTGCGATTTTTAATAAATCTATCGGATTGCTAGGTCCTCACTGGTCGGGTCACCGAGGATTCAACGGTATTGGTTTATATTGCATCAGAATTTGTTGCCATTTGTATTGTTTCATTTTTTGAAACGTTTTTCATTTGGACTTATTTTATTAGTCTTCTATAATGTCACAAACTTTTTCTATAGGCGGCAACGGAGGAGGCGAAGCCGGTGGTCCTCCCATACCCCCATTGGAACGGTGGGAGTTCAGCCGGCTCAGCGACAGCAGCAGCAGCAGCAGCACGCGGCTTCTACTGCTATTTATCGAGGCGGCGGCGGGCCTCCCATGCCATCGGCTGGTTTTCAACCGTCTCGGCAGCACTACCGGGGTAGTTGGCGCGGCGGTGGCGGCGGCGGTGGACCCTTTAATAATCGAAGAAAGTAAACATAAGTGAGGTCGACTTAGCTGGTCGAGTAACTACATATTATTTCCCTTTTTATCTTCTGATTTGTTAAAGGTAAACTAGACGAAATGAGTGCAATTAGTCAGCTTTTTGCCATAGAAACTTGCTTAAAGAATCAAATTCTGCCATAGAGGTAGTCAATCTTAATTTCACTCACTTTGTCCAATTCGAAGTCTCTATCTAAACTGCCCTAGATACTAGCTTGTGTACTTTTAGAGTCACCTATTTGGGTCCTTAGGTGCAGGGTGTTGTGTACTTTAAGAGTCTTCTATCTGGGGATCCTTAAGTGCAGGGTCTTGTGTACTTTAAGAGTCTTCTATCTGGGGATCCTTAAGTGCAGGGTGTTGTGTACTTTAAGAGTCTTCTATCTGGGGATCCTTAAGTGCAGGGTGTTGTGTACTTTAAGAGTCTTCTATCTGGATCCTTAAGTGTAGGGTGCTGTGTACTTTTAGAGTCTTCTATCTGGGGATCCTTATGTGCCGGGTCTTGTGTGCTTTTAGAGTTGTATATATTTGGGTCTTTAGTGCATATGTACTTTTAGAAGCATCAATCACTACCGTATTTTCTTTGTAACCTGATGTACTTTTAGATCGTTTCTTGCAGATAAAGTACACGATCTAGTGGTGTAACCAAAACTAATTGCTTAAGTCTTAAACACTGTGCTATTATTAATTCTGTTTTAAACAACAACTTGATTCATAATTCATTGAAATGCCTGGTGATATATGCTCTGATTTCAATATTTTTGTTCTCCTAGGTTATTATTTAATAAATTAATCTTGTTTATAGCATTGTAAACTGCTTAGATATCAGCATCGTTTTGTTATTAGCTTGGTTGAGAACGCCATATTTTATTAACATTTTATTAGCTTATCCGGTTTTATTTCTAAATCAATTTTCTGTTTATTTTCTTAAAACTTTTAGCAGTGTTCAAATTTAACTGATTGATGACTTTTGTGGAATTTAAAATGAAAACTCAATGAAATCTCTAAGGGTTAAAATACGAGTATTCAATAGTTAAACTGTTGTCCGCATGTAATCATACAATTATAGCTAAATTTATTTTAATTTCTGAAATATTCTGCCTCTGATCTGCTTTTTCACTTTCTAGTGCTTTAAAGTATTAGCCAAAAGTTTCCGGAATTTGAACAATTTAAAACTATAACAAATAGTGTCAAGAACAAACAGTTTACAGCGATGTGATGTAGTTGCCATTCAAGGCCCTGACCCTCTCCCATCTTGCTGGCAATGCCTCGATTCCCTCCCTCCAGAAGCTCGCAGGCCTTGAATCTATCCATTTCTGCACTGCCTGCTCCACATGTTGCTTGTTGGCGAACCGCTGTGCATCACAAAAGCTCTGGAGAGACCTGAACACACGGTAGTCGCATGGCGAGATGTCTGGCGAGTATGTTGGGTGGGACAAAACACTGAAGCCCAGGCTTGCCAGCTTGGCCTGGGTGAGTCTTGCTTTGTGAGGCCGCGCATTGTCGAAGAGGAGCACCTTGTCGCGGTGCCCCGGGCACGGATCGCAGCAAACGGGCGACCTGCTCCAGTTCGCTGCAGATCACCTCCGCGTTCACAGCCATGCCACGCGGGATGACCTCCCAGAAAACAGGGCCAGACGAGCAGATACAGAAAGAATGAAGCTCCTTGCCGCAGTGGGGTTCCGCATTGGGCAGCTGGGTGGTTCTTCAGAAGCATCGACCCAGACGGCTGATGTGCTTGGGTTCTCATAGCAGACCCACTTCTCGTCTTGAGCAATTATCGACTTGAGAAAGTTTGGCGAACCGGCCTGGCGAAGATTCGAAGTCGCCACATGCACCCTGGCTCTCAGCTTCTGAGGCGTCAGCTCATGGGGCACCAGAGTTGACTTCTTCGCCACCTTGTCCGCAGCATGCAGGCTCCGCCGGACCGTGCCACAGGACACCCCAGTAGCAGCTGGTAGCTTGCGCACGCTGTAGTCCGGAGTGTCCTCAAGGGCTTGGCGAACGGCATTGCCATCAGCAAGCAGCAGGGGGTCGGCCTGACCTCGGCTTGTCCTGCAACTCAAAGTTCTCCTCAGCAAAGCAAGAGAACCACTCGTACACCGATGACTTGGAGGGTGCATGTGGGCCCATCAGCTGCAACAACTCGCGATGTGCCTCGGCTGCGTTGCGTCCCGCATGAAAGTGGCTGAGCAGAATTGCTTGCCATTCAGTTCTTGGCAGTTCCATTGAATGCGTTTGCTGGCTTATGTGAGGGTCTGGGAAACTGATCGATGCTAAGCTAAAGAGTGATGATAAGGCTGGCCAACAGCATAGTAGATGGTAGCTGCTTTTAAGCTTTTCCATAGACAAAAATTCACTAAAAGTTCGATTCGAAAAAATTCCGGAAACTTTTGGCTCACAATTGCTTTCACCTCACAGTGTACGCTCTCTCCCTGACCCACCCACCACCTCACAGTGTACACTCTCTCCCTGATCCCAGCCCCACCCACCACCTCACAGTGTACACTCTCTCCCTGATCCCAGCCCCGGCCCCACCTCGCAGTGTACACTCTCTCCCTGATCCCAGCCCCGGCCCCACCTCACAGTGTACACTCTCTCCCTGATCCCAGCCCCGGCCCCACCTCGCAGTGTACACTCTCTCCCTGATCCCAGCCCCGGCCCCACCTCACAGTGTACACTCTCTCCCTGATCCCAGCCCCGGCCCCACCTCGCAGTGTACACTCTCTCCCTGATCCCAGCCCCGGCCCCACCTCGCAGTGTACACTCTCTCCCTGATCCCAGCCCCACCCACCACCTCACAGTGTACACTCTCTCCCTGATCCCAGCCCCGGCCCCACCTCGCAGTGTACACTCTCTCCCTGATCCCAGCCCCGGCCCCACCTCGCAGTGTACACTCTCTCCCTGATCCCAGCCCCGGCCCCACCTCGCAGTGTACACTCTCCCTGATCCCAGCCCCGGCCCCACCTCGCAATGTACACTCTCTCCCTGATCCCAGCCCCGGCCCCACCTCGCAGTGTACACTCTCTCCCTGATCCCAGCCCCGGCCCCACCTCACAGTGTACACTCTCTCCCTGATCCCAGCCCCGGCCCCACCTCGCAGTGTACACTCTCTCCCTGATCCCGGCCCCACCTCGCAGTGTACACTCTCTCTCCCTGATCCCAGCCCCGGTCCCACCTCGCAGTGTACACTCTCTCCCTGATCCCAGCCCCGGCCCCACCTCGCAGTGTACACTCTCTCCCTGATCCCAGCCCCGGCCCCACCTCGCAGTGTACACTCTCTCTCCCTGATCCCAGCCCCGGCCCCACCTCGCAGTGTACACTCTCTCCCTCTCTCCCTGACCCCACCCACCACCTCACAGTGTACACTGTCCCTGACCCCAGCCCCACCTCAGTGCACACTCGCTCTTTTATCTCAAGTTTAGCTACTTGTGGGAGCCGTAGCATCACATATTTATTAATGTTTGTCAACGTGCTATTGAATTGTTAAGCTATGTCTGTTAGTTTATCGATTGGTTTTGTTAAATTTTCCTTACTGACATTAATTGTCTGCCAAAGGGTCTTATTACCTAGATTTCTCTTAACTCTCGTTTTGCTTGATTAAATATTTGTTTTGGAAACTGATTTGATAATCTTGTAATTTCTTCACGATATTACTAAACTTTAAATAGAAAGTCTCCTGTTTTTTTCCGTTATAATGTCAGTCTTGGGTATTTTGGCTTCTAATAAGTTTTGCGTCCGTAATCTAATTTACATTTTATTAATTAATAGTGACTCTCTAAGTAATGTGTATTTAATTAAAAAATTTAATTTGGTGGAAACATTAGTTCTCACGAGTAGTATGTACGAAACATTTTGCGTTGTAAATGATTTTTTGTGTTAGAAGTAAAAAGTACATTGTTGTGTCTGCTCGTCTGTTTATTTTGTATAATAAGTAATTAAGCATATTTTATAATAACCAACCAAGTATTCAGAAACAGATGGCTCCTGGCGAGGTGGGGTGACTCCTGATGAGGTTAATGACCCCTGACGAGATGGGGTGGCTCCTGATGAGGTTAATGACCCCTGACGAGATGGGGTGGCTCCTGATGAGGTTAATGACCCCTGACGAGATGGGGTGGCTCCTGATGAGGTTAGGTAACCCCTGACGAGATGGGGTGGCTCCTGATGAGGTTAATGACCCCTGACGAGATGGGGTGGCTCCTGATGAGGTTAGGTAACCCCTGACGAGATGGGGTGGCTCCTGATGAGGTTGGGTGACTTTTTACGAGATGGGGTGGCTCCTGATGAGGTCGGGTGACTCCTTACGAGATGGGGTGGCTCCTGATGAGGTTGGGTGACTAATAATACTGTATAATATCGTAGTCTATATATTTATCCTAAAATAGTTCAGAAATTCTCTTTTATTTGTTTTCAGCTAACATCGGCTGATGTTTATGAATTTAATAATAAATATGCTTACGGAAGCAGCGGAGACTTGGACAACTTCAAAGACGCCCAGACCCCAAGAAGCGGCTTATTGGCCTCTGTGGGTAAACGTTGCCGCCCCGTTGCTGGGCACTCTGGCCTTTGTACTTGTCCAATTGCTCCTGCTATACATTGACGATCCCGGGCTCAGGCGAATTAAGCAGCAACGAAAAACTTCTGTCAAACGTAAAATTCGCGATAGCAAACTAGGCACTTTAAAAGCCGGCAGAAATGGTGTTAGAAAGCAGTCGAATGGCATTCGCTCTGGGGCTCACCGAGCTCACTTGCCTTCTCGACGGCGAGTGCAAAGATCGTCAACTAATCCTCATCTACGCCCAGTGTACTATTCGCGTTCCAGCGGCATGCGTCACCCAGCCCCAGTGTACACTCGTCCCCAGCCAGACCCCTCCGGCTCTCACCCAGCCCCAGTGTACACTCGTCCCCAGCCCGACCCCTCCGGCTCTCACCCAGCCCCAGTGTACACTCGTCCCCAGCCAGACCCCTCCGGCTCTCACCCAGCCCCAGTGTACACTCGTCCCCAGCCCGACCCCTCCGGCTCTCACCCAGCCCCAGTGTACACTCGTCCCCAGCCCGACCCCTCCGGCTCTCACCCAGCCCCAGTGTACACTCGTCCCCAGCCAGACCCCTCCGGCTCTCACCCAGCCCCAGTGTACACTCGTCCCCAGCCCGACCCCTCCGGCTCTCACCCAGCCCCAGTGTACACTCGTCCCCAGCCAGACCCCTCCGGCTCTCCCCAGCCCCAGTGTACATTCGTCCTCCTCGTCCTAAGCCCAGATCTTGTAGTGCAATCGCTACCAACAAGCCCATTGTCTCTAATTGTGAATCCGCTGTTTAGGCACCGCCTATTTAATTAGTTTAAGCCTATTTAAAGATCCTAGCAACCATTTTCAGTTTTCACTAATCCAATCTTTCGCTTCATGACAGTTTTAATTGCATCTGAGTTCTAATTGTGTATGTTTTTTCCCAATATCTTAGTCTTATCTATACCTATGATAAATTGATTCAATCATGCCTGATAAGACGAATTAGTGTATTATTATAAATTGAAAGCAGTGATTTAAAATTACATTCCGTTTTGTTTTACTTAGTATCGAAAAATCACTGTGCTTATAATGTATTCTTAGCTTTTGGCTGTGATAACTTGCATTTTCATCTATTTATTACTAAATGCCTTATCTGTAAGAGTTACCATCAGTACTTTAATGCCTACGGTATACATTAAAATATATATTTAAACCAGTCCTAGCTAGTTTGTTTATTGTTTATGTTTAAACTTTTCCTAGCTAGTTGAACCATACCATCCCTAAAAGGCTACCGATATGTATCGAAGACTATATTTACACTCGTTCTATCTAATTGAATCATGTGATCCCTAAAAGGCTACCGATATGTATCGAAGACTATATTTACACTCGTTCTATCTAATTGAATCATGTGATCCCTAAATGGCTACCGATATGTATCGAAGACTATATTTACACTCGTCCTAGCTAATTGGATCATGTGATCCCTAAAATGGGTACCGATATGTATCGAAAACTATGTTTACACTCGTCCTAGCTAGTTGAATCATATGATCCCCAAACTGGCTACCGATATGTATCGAAAACACTATTTTGATACCTGCATTTCATGCTAGTCTACCCTAACAAACCGTATGGCTACCGAAGCTCCAAACTCGCCGAGCGTTGCCTGGACAACTACTCAGACGCCTCCGAGGCCGCAGGACCTGGCCTACTGGCCCCTGTGGGTAAACATCACCGCCCCCTTACTAGGCACTCTGGTGTTCGCCTTGGTACAGGCTCTGCTGCTGTATATTGACGATCCCGGCTTGCGACGCGCTAAGCGTCATAAAATTTTAAGCGGCCCTGGCGGCGCCGGTCATCTTGAAGCTGACGGCACCGCCGCTGGCGCAGACAGTGGCGCTGTCGACATCGAGAAGGCCACTGGCGCCGCTGCTACTCCGGCCAACGGCCAGGCCGCTGCCGCCGCCGCCGCCGCTGCCGCAATGACAGTCTCCACAATGTCCGATGCCGGTGTGCAGTGCGAACTGATCAAAGCGCCGGCCGATCATGGTCAGCAGGTAAGAGCTGAGACCCACACGGGTGAACGCAGTCACATCTTATGAGACCTGAATGAGTCCTTACGAAGCCTATAAATGAGTCCTTACTGGACCTAAATGAGTCCTTACTGGACCTAAATGAGTCCTCACGGGATCTAAATGAGTCCTCACGGGACCTAAATGACTCTTCATGAAGCCTATAAATGAGTCCTCACGCCATCTAAATGTGTCATCACGGGACCTAAATGACTCCTCACGGGATTTAAATGACTCCTCATTAATCATATAAATGAGCTCTCACAAGACCTAAATTACTCTTCACGGGACCTAAATGAGTCCTCACGAAGCCTATAAAAAAGTCCTCACGGGAACTAAATGACTCCTCACGGGATCTAAATGACTCCTCACGGGATCTAAATGACTCCTCACGGTATCTAAATGACTGCTCACGAATCCTATAAATGAGTCCTCACAAGACCTATCTAAATGTGTCCTCACGGGACTTATAGGAATCCTCTTTCGACCTAAATGTGTCTTTGTAAAGCCTATAAATAAATAATCACGGGACCTAAATGAGCTGTTGTGGGGCCTCTTTAAGACTCTGACCTTTAGAGACCATGCTACATAGCGCGACATAAAGACTAAAGAGCCTCGCTATTCTCATCTCTTCTTCAGCCGCAGCATCCTGGTGCCAATCGGCGTCGAACTTCGAGCGCCGGTTCGGCGTCCGAGTCCGACACAATGCGTCTACTCGAAGGCATGCTGCTCAGGCCGCGTCGGCCTCTCATTCGACGTCGCATGTCGGAGAGCGAGCACGAGAATGCTATTGAGACCGGCGTCGGTGCCGCTGCCGTCGGCGCTCCGTCGTCGTCGTCGGCTCTGCCGGGAGTGTCGGCGACGCAGTCGCTCACGGGCCCGGGAGCGAAGAGATTCGCCGCTGGCTTGCAGCAGCGCCTGCTGGCTGCCAAGCGATCTCAGCAGCAGGACAGGAGAGGCTCCACTTCGGAGGCTTGAGTCGGAGGATTAAATTCTCAACAAGCAACCGACAGCAACAATAACCGATTGCTAAAGCTGTCTGTAGCTTAGCATGTAGCGCTTTTATAAACTTTTTTCTTTGCCGATATGTATCGAAAATAGTTTTATTAGCACGTATTACCGATATGTAGCGGAAATAGTTTTAGCCTGAAGGTTTGTAGGGTTTTTTGCCGATATGTATCGAAAATAATTTTATTAGCCCGTAAGTTTGTTATTTACCGATCTGTAGCGGAAATAGTTTTAGCCCGAAGGTTTGTAAAGTTTTTTTGCCGATATGTATCGAAAACATTTTTACCAGCCTGAAGGTTTGTAACTATTTTTGCCGATATGTATCGTAATGAGCTTTTTTTGCTTCTACTAAATTTTAGACCTTACTAATTTTAGATACCTACTAATTTTAGATATTAGATTAGGGTTAGGGTTAGGGTTAGGGTTAGATTAGATTATGCATTGTGTGGTCTAGAAAAGTTCGGAGTGATTTTTGCCGATATGTAGCGTAATCAACTTATGTAGGGCTTTTTTGTTGAAAAAAAACAATTTTCAATTTTAAACAAATGCGTTGTCCCAGTCTGCACGTTTGGTTTTTTGTTTTTTTTATTATTTATCGCTTGCCTTTGCCTTTGCTTGAAGCTTATTGGGTGTTGGAACTTATTTTAATAGTAATTATAAACAGTTTATTTCATTATTGTTAAAATCTTCACAAGAAATCAAATTCTCAAATTTCGAATGCAGCTGATTTACTATTTTTTCCTGTAGTACAATATTTTATTACCATCAGTTGAATTTAGTTGCATCATGTACTATTATATGTTTTTTGTTTTAATTAAAATCATCAACAGTGACCGTATTTTTTGCGCCACGATCTGAGACTTACTACTTATCAGCAATATGGTAGTACTTGTTGCATTTGTTTTATTTATTGCGCAGGAAATTAATTTATTTCACTTTAAAAAATTCACCACAAAACTAAGTAGGGTACAATTTTTCAACCTACTGAACTTCACTTGAGTTTAGTTTCACTGGACAATGCGAGTATGCCGGATAACCGCTGCTAACTAAGCCCTAACTGAAATCTTCGCAGTTAAATGGCAGTATCCTATCTAAGAGTAAAATGATGAGGACGCACTTTTTCCCAAATCCCGCGCCAGCACATGGGCTCTAAACTTACTAGCCTACTAACAGTGGGCGATGGGCATTTTTATCCTTTTTCTGCGAATAGTCATAAAATCTATACTAGATATAATGTCTGGCCATACTAGTAGTCATAATAACATAGGCGTTGCTTTTTGGGTCATAAATCATCGCTTTCGAAGCTGGTCTGACAGCCACCTGCGCCTCACTCAGTGTTGAGACGGGCGCCAGATGGTCTGAGAGGATGCGGGCGGTAGCTTTTTTCTCATCATTTTGACAGGCCATCAAGATTTATGAGGTCAGAGCCTATTGTTCGGGTTCACTCAAGCGTGTGACAGCTTTGACAGCTATGCGTTTTACCCCTTAAAGTACTTTGGGATTAGCGATTAGCAATTTCTCTTCATTATCTTCACTTTCTATTTAATAAGAGCTTTCTAATGTATATTTTTTCAATAATTTCTGTCAATCCTACGCGAAAAGTCATAAATCATTTTGTTGCGATTTTGAGTGATTTATGGCCGCACCTGTCATCTTTTTACGACCCTGTGGGAACTGATAGGATCTCTCGGTCACGTGATTCTGGGTGGCAACAAGCTTAGCCAATCAGAAAATTCGGCGCTCATTTTAACAAAACGGCTCAGCCAATCAGAATCGACGTGTTCCATTATAAAAAACTGCGGTCCAGTTGGCGGCTATTTAAACCGGAGTTTTTGGCCCGCTCGGATTGCAACTTCGTAACTTTTCGCTTGCTCTCGGCCAGGAACTCTTTCCCCGGCCTGACCGTCGTTTCTTGATCCCCGGATTGCGACTCCCCCCATCATCATCAAGGACGAGTCCCCCGGTCATCAGCAGCGAACATCAAGAGAAGAGCATCACCTGCTAGCTAACAGCGAAGACTGTGACAGCATCATCCCGAGTCTACAGCTGCAGGGCATCAAGCCGATTCGGTCACTGTGGATTACCTGGTCACCGGCTGTTGAGTTTCTGATTGGTTGGGTGAGAGGCTATCTAGACTTGCTTGATTGGGTGATCCCTTATCTGTCCCCTGTTGCAGTAGCTGAATTAGGCGCACACTTTTGCTCATTTTGTTCAGTAGTGCTGTTGCTGAGGCAGAAATCATTCAATAATACTGCTAGTAGTCTGAAGCTCCAATTCAATCTGAAGTGTGAAGTGATCTAAGGAGAAGGTTAAATCTGACAGTTATTTTTATCGGTTTTATTTCTTTGTTCACCGATGGCTCAGATGAGTAGCTAAGCTAGTAGGCGCCGGTCACAGTGGACCAATGGCAAGGCGGTTCTCAGTCGATCAATCAATCAAATCAGTGAGCAAAACTGCCAGAAGTGCAGAATCGGCGCCAGAGATGTACTTTGTGCACTCCAGGTTAGCCAAGCGGCTCGGGTAATGAATCATGCGGTCTCTGAAGTTCGAGTTAGTCTATCATCAGCGCTATGAGAGGCTAGTTGGCGCGTTGAGGGCCAAAAGAACAATTCTTCGTATTTAGCAATGTAATAGTACATGTAGCTACCCCATAGTCTCGCCACTGCAAGAATCCCCTGCACAAGTCCCCTCTGTACCTGCATGGCCAATGCGATCTAGTCCCAGCAGTGTCCCTTATCATCGGCTATGACTTCGAGATTGACAGCAAAAAGACACTAGTTGGCAGGTAAGTGCAAAGCCCTTCTAGTCGGAAGCCCGATTTCGAGAGCCCCGGTGTGGTGAGCCAGGGCGCACGGGCTGGTGGCAGCGAGTTAGTTGATCTGCGGATTAGCTAATTTCTACCTTCGAAATTCTCCCTGCTCGTCTCTCGCTGTCCCTCTCTTAGCTATAGGACCTAGACTGCTCGCCACACGATCAAGCTACCATGGGGCTGACCATCTGACAGGAGTGGGGGCCAGGTCTCTTAGTGATTCGTTTCTGAGCCTGAGGCCCGAAGGCTTCCTCACAAGGGGCCTGAAAGGTCGAAACCCATCAAAAATCTTAATCAATAACAAAGTGTTCCTAGTGGTCCTTGATCTTAATTCTTATGGAGATGAAAAAACACCCGTACGAGCTATTTTTCGGGTGAAACCTGCTTCAAAATTTTCCAAGAAACATCGCTTCCCGTTCTTCTTTACCTGAGTAGTTCTTGCCTAGCTGCGGCAGCACCGCGAGCTTCTTCCGGATTGGGGACTGCACACCACCGGAGGCTGCCAGATGCATTAGCCCTGCCATTAAGGCGCTGTCCCGAAGCGAAGCTCTGCTTTACTGACGGCTATAGTAGTCCGCATGGTGGCAGGGCTGTAGCCATGCAGTGTCCAATCGCTAGTTGGACAAATAGAAAAGTATTTTCACCCCTCTTTGCTGCCTTAGCGCATGTAGATTAGGCCTTTTCTAGGGGGGGGGGGGATTTTAAGACCGAAATTTCACAACGCCGAAACACCATACTTCACAAGACCAAAACTTCATTAAGACCGAAATTTCACAACGCCGAAAATTCTGCATGCTCCTTATTGTATTAAGTTTTCTACGATGTGAAATTTTGGTCTTGTGAAAGGCCCTGTATTTTGAGTTTTCGGCGTTGTGAAATTTCGGTCTTATGAAGTTTCGGTCTTGTGAAGGATCGTGCAGTAGTTTTCGGCGTTGTGAAATTTCGGTCTTATGAAAGCGACCCTTTTCTAGCACATAAATTCAGTTCACAACCTTCCCTAAAATAAACCAACACTTTGTAAAAAGCTAAATTTAGCAACAGGCGGTCGTAAAAGCCGAGAGAGATAAGAGTAGGGATTGCAATCCCGGGATCCCGAAATCCCGGGACTAATTTTTGTTAATACTCGTATTTTTTTAAAAAGTGCTGTAATATGAACATAATTAGGCCCACAACTAGTTTATTATACTGCGCTAATTTCCGTTAATTGCCTCACGTCGTGTGACACCTTTTTAAACCCCGCACCACAGATTTAAATGTGAAATTAATTCCAATTTAAATTTTGATATGATTTGCTTCTTAATTACTACTAATTAGTACATTTATACTACTTACTTCAATAGGTCACAAGATAATGCTGTTTTTCATCTACAAATAGATCATTTTCTCTATAACAATAAAAAAGTGAGCAAAAAAGCGTTTAGCGCATATTTTTTGCCTTAAAATTTCAACCTAGAAGCTCGAAAATCTGTATTTTTCTGATCCCGGGATTCAATCCCTGGATTGGCCAAATCCGGGATTTTGCAATCCCTAGATAAGAGAGAGTGAGAGGGAGAGTTAAACCTAGGCGATGGACATGCTGCATATTAAGGAAAGTAATAAACTGGTCCTCTTCGCGCGCCACGCACACGGAAAGGCCTAATTTATCGATCGTGCAAATATTATCTAAATTCTGTGTAGTGAAAGTTCTACTACACAGAGCACTCACAACATTAAAACTGGGGGCCAACATACGCAAAAAATACACAGTGAAAATAGAAAATAATACGATTCTACTCCACTTGTTGCTCAGAGTCTACTATCGGAACTGTACAGCCAAAAAATGTTCTGTCGAGAAAATAGCGGGAAATTTAACTATTCTTAAAGAGATTGAAGGTTCTTTTGTCGATGTAGTGTTGTCTATCGAATTCCATGACAGAGCGTAAAAAGCTTCCTGCCAGCTTTCCACTTTCCGATAGTCTATATTTTATCTTTTAGCTAGACGGCAAAACTTTATGAAATGGAACAAGCATTTTCTACGAGTGACAAAAGAATTCAATTTCGGATTTCTTCATACTTTCGCAGTAGTAAACCATTCACAGCGCAGTGTGCAAAGTAAGGCAGAAATGAAAATCTGCCTCATCGAGTTCTCGAACATCCAAACTGTCTATGGCCAAAGCTCCACTGACTGGGATTGTACAGTTGCTTCTGTGGCGACTCTCTCAGAATGTCTACTTTTCGCCTCATTGCACTTTTCACGAAGTTTCGCCAGACGGCACTAGAAAAAACAAGAAGAAACCTAAACCAGTTCTTAACAAGTTCAACAAAAGGTTGTGCGGATCAGTTCATCTAATTACTCGCCTCGACTCAAATATGATCCGAGCGGTTCTGCTTCTGTTCTGCATGAGCGCAGCCATCTACGGATCTTTGAGCTGCCCTTCCTCAAAGAAATGTGAGTATAGGTTATTCTCCTGCGCTTTAGCTTGTACTCATGCTGAGCTGCATTCACGATAATACTGCCGCCTTTCAGCTAAGCTTGTTGCACTTCCGGAAACGCAGAAGGATCCGAAAGAGCACAACGCTTTGAGAAATCCAGGTGAGGAGACTTCGGCTTTATAGTTGATTTTCCAATAGCGATATCCCTACATACTGTAAGCCCCCCTCTATATGCCCGATCAGCTTGTACCCTTTAAGCCAGGGACCCAAAGCTTTTTTACCTGAAAAGCCAGATAGAGAACTCAGCGCATGACTGCGGGTCACAGGAGGGGACAAAGGAGCGGGAAAAGAGAAGAGAGACAGGAGAGAAGAAACGAGGAAATAAGTGAGAAGAGAGAAGAGGAGAGAGGAGACGGGAAAAGGAAGAAAAGCAGAAGAAGAGAGAGGAGAGAGCAGAAAGGCGAGAGAGGAAATGGAAAAAAGAAAGTAGAAAAGGAGAGAAGAAGATAGGAGAGAGGAGAAGAGAGAAAAGCAGGAGAAAAGAGAGGAGAGAGCAGAGAGAGGGAAATTCGATTCGACTATCTGTAGAGAGTTCGGAAGACACAAATTCTGAGCGTGCCAAATTGCTATTGTGAGGTTCCAAAGGACCTCTTGGCCGGATCGAGAGGCCTCATTTTGTTTGGCATTTTTTTGTTTTCATTTTTGTTTCTCAATAGCTTTTCTTGCCTTTGACAAACGGTTTAGCTTGTGCTCATGCTGAGCTGCATTCACGATAATACTGCCGCCTTTCAGCTAAGCTTGTTGCACTTCCGGAAACGCAGAAGGATCCGAAAGAGCACAACGCTTTGAGAAATCCAGGTGAGGAGACTTCGGCTTTAAAGTTGATTTTCCAATAGCGATATCCCTACATACTGTAAGCCCCCTCTCCATGCCCGATCAGCTTGTACCTTTAAGCCAGCGACCGGAAAACACTTCTACCTTGAAAGCCAGATAGAGAACTCAGCGCATGACTGCGGGTCACAGGATGGGACAGTGTATTTCAGCCTAAAGAAAACACTTTTCTCAGAAATCAGGCAGGTACGACCTATTCAGTGAAATGAGCCGGTTCTGACTGAGGTGAAAATGGGTACAGAAACACACACGCTTTACTACTAAACAGGTTGGAATCCCAGATTCGCAAACTGAAGTCCACATGCGATTCCTCTAAGCTTCCAGTTGAGCTGCTTTCCTCCCTCATTTTATCTCCATTTAATCTGGACATCTGCTCAAGCTGATGTAAAATGCTCTCTACCGATTCCAACCCCAACAATTTTCCCATTTAGATAAATTCAAGCAGGGAGCGAAGGTCTATCCAGTTCTTCCAAGTGAGTAACTATTTGAGTTCATTTTGATGCATGATCTGTTGGATATTTCTGCATGATTTTATTGAAAATATGACCATTAGTTTGTGTATATCTGCTCACTTGGTGTTAATTAATGCTTCAGGTTCTATGGAGGCATGCTACATGGCATATAGTGACTTTTATGAGGCCGAGTACGAATCGATAGCCATCAAAGAGATGTCGCACGGCTCACACCTGATTTGCGCTACCGAGTGTATAAGGCGTGATCTCTACAGCAAATTGAAATACTTCGCCATCGGTAATGGTAACAAATGCATGTGTGCTGAGGACTGCCTGAAAAGAGAGTACCAGGAGGTTCATTAAAATTGGTGGCCAATACAAGTTGCTCGCTCCGATGCCCAGGAAATCACAGGGAATCGTGCGGTGGTCTATATAATCTGGCATATTTTCGCCTTAGTTCAACACTTACTCCTCCGAAAACAGGCGAGTATTCATTTTTGGAAATTTGCCTTTGTTCACATCTTACCATTGTATACGATTCTCCAATGAGACTTCAATTCTTCTCACGAGTCTTGCAATGCTTCCAGTTGAGCTGCTCTCCTCCCTCATTTTATCTCCATTTAATCTGGACATCTGCTCAAGCTGATGTAAAATGCTCTCTACCGATTCCAACCCCAACAATTTTCCCATTTAGATAAATTCAAGCAGGGAGCGAAGGTCTATCCAGTTCTTCCAAGTGAGTAACTATTTGAGTTCATTTTGATGCATGATCTGTTGGATATTTCTGCATGATTTTATTGAAAATATGACCATTAGTTTGTGTATATCTGCTCACTTGGTGTTAATTAATGCTTCAGGTTCTATGGAGGCATGCTACATGGCATATAGTGACTTTTATGAGGCCGAGTACGAATCGATAGCCATCAAAGAGATGTCGCACGGCTCACACCTGATTTGCGCTACCGAGTGTATAAGGCGTGATCTCTACAGCAAATTGAAATACTTCGCCATCGGTAATGGTAACAAATGCATGTGTGCTGAGGACTGCCTGAAAAGAGAGTACCAGGAGGTTCATTAAAATTGGTGGCCAATACAAGTTGCTCGCTCCGATGCCCAGGAAATCACAGGGAATCGTGCGGTGGTCTATATAATCTGGCATATTTTCGCCTTAGTTCAACACTTACTCCTCCGAAAACAGGCGAGTATTCATTTTTGGAAATTTGCCTTTGTTCACATCTTACCATTGTATACGATTCTCCAATGAGACTTCAATTCTTCTCACGAGTCTTGCAATGCTTCCAGTTGAGCTGCTCTCCTCCCTCATTTTATCTCCATTTAATCTGGACATCTGCTCAAGCTGATGTAAAATGCTCTCTACCGATTCCAACCCCAACAATTTTCCCATTTAGATAAATTCAAGCAGGGAGCGAAGGTCTATCCAGTTCTTCCAAGTGAGTAACTATTTGAGTTCATTTTGATGCATGATCTGTTGGATATTTCTGCATGATTTTATTGAAAATATGACCATTAGTTTGTGTATATCTGCTCACTTGGTGTTAATTAATGCTTCAGGTTCTATGGAGGCATGCTACATGGCATATAGTGACTTTTATGAGGCCGAGTACGAATCGATAGCCATCAAAGAGATGTCGCACGGCTCACACCTGATTTGCGCTACCGAGTGTATAAGGCGTGATCTCTACAGCAAATTGAAATACTTCGCCATCGGTAATGGTAACAAATGCATGTGTGCTGAGGACTGCCTGAAAAGAGAGTACCAGGAGGTTCATTAAAATTGGTGGCCAATACAAGTTGCTCGCTCCGATGCCCAGGAAATCACAGGGAATCGTGCGGTGGTCTATATAATCTGGCATATTTTCGCCTTAGTTCAACACTTACTCCTCCGAAAACAGGCGAGTATTCATTTTTGGAAATTTGCCTTTGTTCACATCTTACCATTGTATACGATTCTCCAATGAGACTTCAATTCTTCTCACGAGTCTTGCAATGCTTCCAGTTGAGCTGCTCTCCTCCCTCATTTTATCTCCATTTAATCTGGACATCTGCTCAAGCTGATGTAAAATGCTCTCTACCGATTCCAACCCCAACAATTTTCCCATTTAGATAAATTCAAGCAGGGAGCGAAGGTCTATCCAGTTCTTCCAAGTGAGTAACTATTTGAGTTCATTTTGATGCATGATCTGTTGGATATTTCTGCATGATTTTATTGAAAATATGACCATTAGTTTGTGTATATCTGCTCACTTGGTGTTAATTAATGCTTCAGGTTCTATGGAGGCATGCTACATGGCATATAGTGACTTTTATGAGGCCGAGTACGAATCGATAGCCATCAAAGAGATGTCGCACGGCTCACACCTGATTTGCGCTACCGAGTGTATAAGGCGTGATCTCTACAGCAAATTGAAATACTTCGCCATCGGTAATGGTAACAAATGCATGTGTGCTGAGGACTGCCTGAAAAGAGAGTACCAGGAGGTTCATTAAAATTGGTGGCCAATACAAGTTGCTCGCTCCGATGCCCAGGAAATCACAGGGAATCGTGCGGTGGTCTATATAATCTGGCATATTTTCGCCTTAGTTCAACACTTACTCCTCCGAAAACAGGCGAGTATTCATTTTTGGAAATTTGCCTTTGTTCACATCTTACCATTGTATACGATTCTCCAATGAGACTTCAATTCTTCTCACGAGTCTTGCAATGCTTCCAGTTGAGCTGCTCTCCTCCCTCATTTTATCTCCATTTAATCTGGACATCTGCTCAAGCTGATGTAAAATGCTCTCTACCGATTCCAACCCCAACAATTTTCCCATTTAGATAAATTCAAGCAGGGAGCGAAGGTCTATCCAGTTCTTCCAAGTGAGTAACTATTTGAGTTCATTTTGATGCATGATCTGTTGGATATTTCTGCATGATTTTATTGAAAATATGACCATTAGTTTGTGTATATCTGCTCACTTGGTGTTAATTAATGCTTCAGGTTCTATGGAGGCATGCTACATGGCATATAGTGACTTTTATGAGGCCGAGTACGAATCGATAGCCATCAAAGAGATGTCGCACGGCTCACACCTGATTTGCGCTACCGAGTGTATAAGGCGTGATCTCTACAGCAAATTGAAATACTTCGCCATCGGTAATGGTAACAAATGCATGTGTGCTGAGGACTTGCCTGAAAAGAGAGTACCAGGAGGTTCATTAAAATTGGTGGCCAATACAAGTTGCTCGCTCCGATGCCCAGGAAATCACATAGAATTTTGCGGTGGAGCATCTGAAATAGCGTACTTCCGCCTGAGATCAACAGCTTGATCCTGCGTTTAGTTAAGGAACTCCACAGATGCTGCTCAGAAGTCGACAAATGATCCACAGCAGCGTGACAGTACTTTAGTTCTTTAATTTGGTTAGCAAGTGTAGTTAATTTAATAGAATTTAACTCGGCACAGGATTTCAAATTCATATTGTAGCATTGTGCTTTTAAGCATCGATGCATTTTAGGAAGCAAGCCAATCTTTTTGCGTTTCTTACCTTTAGCTACTAAGTAAGAGTTCCCAAGCAGTTGCATTATTTTTTATTATATATTCGATATTGTAGCTTAGCGAATCGCTCTTTCTTCAGTCGAACTAAACTTCAAGCGAGCAACATATGTAAAAGCACCCAGCTTACCAGCTTGCACTATAACCACTATTTGTATTCGATATGCACATAGTTGAAACCAATAAAATCAGCGAACTCATACACCAGATCAGCTTCTCCAAGCAGTCTCAATGTGTTTAGTGCATTTTTTTACGAGTAAATACATGTATCAAAAACTAAGACTAATGCTGCATACTAGCCTTAAGTATAAAGGCAGAGTTTTATTTATTATTATTGCTACGTACGAATAGCCACGTCGAGCCATAGACTAATAAAAAGCTATGGCTACAGGTCGTGAAGCAATCCAAGTCGATGAGCTTGGGGATAATAAAACGAGAAAGATCAGAGCTGATCATATTTAAGACGAGCCAGACTCGCATACCATCGCTACAATCATCGTGTGTGGCTTCTTTAAGACAACAACTAATAACTAGTCCGCGCAAATGGCTGCTGTTTTTTTTCAGCAAGGCAGCCACCCCAACCTCCGCTCGCCTGCCTCTCTCCCGATCTGGGCCCAGATGTGTAAAAGGGTTTCAAAATTGACTAACTTTCAGCTGCCATAAGTTTGCTCCACGTAAAGCGATTGACTTCAAACTTGACACAATTCTTTATTGACTCATTCTCTGTCAAAATGTAAAGTTTCAACTCTGTAACCCAATCAGAACAGAAACTGTAAGCATGTGAAGTTTGTCTGCTTTTTCTGTTGTTTGTGCCACTCACTCATTCCCCAGAAACCAGACCAAGGGTCAGGCGATAAGGGCCGAATGGAAATAGCAAATGTACAGTGTTTTGGAATAACTTTTTTTATAGCCTTCTCTGCACCCCGAGAGTGGAGAGGCTACATTTAGCCATAACAGTTTAGTGAGAAATTCTAACCACTGCCCTTCCCTCTGTGTTGGCAAACTCTGCAGCAATTTGGCAATTGGAATTAAGACAGAAGGTCTCTTTATCGTCTAGCTTGACTACTTCAGTTCAGAGGCGGATTTAGAAATATAAAATGAGGGATGGCGGATTTTAACCGTAAGAGAGAAACGCCATACTTAACATAGAGGTGCGCTGTCATATATAGCTCGTACACTATAGAGGGGCGCCATCATTTACACTAGAGGGGCGCATTACTGATCAAACTGAGGGCCGGGGCGGTGAGGACCTTTTTTGATGAGGACCTTGGCTTGAGCTTATACCATGAAGTTACTCGTTGTCGTAATTAGCTAGGCAACTTCTATGCTTGTGTTTTCTCTTTTTTAGATCTAATTACTCTATCCATTCAATGTATTATACGGTAGTTCAGAATCAGAACATTGATAATATTTGGGACTGCGTAGGATTGATATATGAAAATGATTTCTATCTAGTGAGCAATAAGCAAAAGCCTAGACAAGCAGTTAATCACTTTGAAGTGCCTGGGAAGATATGCGGACATGCCGGCGGTTCGGAACTTGCCAGAGAACATAGCACGGGGGCAGGAATTCGCCCAGTGCTGACTGATTTGACCCCGGAATGTCATTTGCGCTACACTGATGAAAATACGAGTAATCCACGTTTCACCGGATCTTGGCCTGGCTTACCATACCTATTCCAGGTGTTCTGTTCATCTAGGAGCTGCTCAACTCGGTCAACAATTTGAAGGCGTAGACAAGGCGCTTCATTTCACTGACCCGCTTCTGCTAATCTTCTTTATTATCTGTTGTCAGTTCAGTTGTGGTCTGGGTACCTCTCATTTCGCCGATTCTCGTTTCGCCGATTCTCGTTTCGCCGACATTCTCATTTCGCCGGTTCTCGGTTCGCCGACATTCTCATTGTACCGATTCTCGGTTCGCCGACATTCTCATTTCGCCGATTCTCATTTCGCCAACATTATCATTTCGCCGATTCTCATTTCGCCGACATTCTCATTTCGCCGATTCTCGTTTCGCCGATTCTCGTTTCGCCGACATTCTCATTTCGCCGGTTCTCGGTTCGCCGACATTCTCATTGTACCGATTCTCGGTTCGCCGACATTCTCATTTCGCCGATTCTCATTTCGCCAACATTATCATTTCGCCGATTCTCATTTCGCCGACATTCTCATTTCGCCGATTCTCGGTTCGCCGAAATTAGTTTCATAACCATCTGGACAATAGACCATAGACAACTACACTAATGCAAGTGTGATTTAGATCTCTATGGCTTGAAAAATAAAGTTAAAATTAGGAATTCTTCCTTCTGTATAGTCTATGGTAATCCTTCTGCATAGTCTATGGTAAAAAGTCTATAGCCAGTGGTATATATGTATGGTAGGAGGACAAGGAGGTTGAGGAATAACATCCAACTTTCATGCAAACGCACCATGGCTCAAGCAGCACTACAATTAGCTACTTTTGTCCCAAGTTCGCGTGGAGGGCAGCTGCTTCACATTATGGGATATTATCAGAGTTCGGCTATCAGCAGAGCTCTGGAAAAGCGACAGAAAATTGTCGGTAGAGACTCTGACATTCCAGCGGTACGCAACAACCCGCAGACGGTTGCGAGAAGACAGGAGTTTGCCGAATGGCTCACGAGCGTTTGGACCAAATTGATGCTTGTTGGACCAAATTGAATGCTGCTGTGCCAGCCTTGCTACCATAGACAAAAGCTCCGTTACATTGGCAAACGTATCTTGGATTAAATTAAATGCCCGTAAGCCCAAATGGGCTGCAAAAAGCTATATTACCAATACAATACTTTATTTTTCAAGCCATAGACATCTAAATCACACTTGCATTAGTGTACGAGCGTAGTTGTCTATTGTCTAATGTCCAGATGGTTATGAAACTAATTTCGGCGAACCGAGAATCGGCGAAATGAGAATGTCGGCGAAACGAGAATCGGCGAAATGAGAATGTCGGCGAAATGAGAATCGGCGAAATGAGAATGTCGGCGAAATGAGAATCGGCGAAATAAGAATGTCGGCGAACCGAGAATTGGTGAAATGAGATTCGGCGAAACGAGAATCGGCGAAACGAGAATCGGCGAAATGAGAGGTACCCTTGTGGTCTGTTTTCTTTCTCAAGCTTATTGCTTTGTTCTCCCTTAATACAGTCTTTAAATGCGACACCCGTCTAAATGATAGACGGGGTGGTTATTGGTTGAGTGCAAGCAAGAAAAAGAGGGGTGGGTGGAGTGCTCGATAAGGAAAGAGGCGAGATTGAAGAGCCAATCAGAAGGCAGCGAGGGAGAGAGATAAGAAATAACAAGATTAAATTAGACACAGGGAGAGAAAACAGAGTAAACAGAGACAAGTGCAGCTGAACTGAAGAAATGACTAAAGAAAGTCGCGACAGTTCATAAAAAAACAGTTTGTCACGGTTCCATCCAAGTTCCAACCGTCAATATCTATACTAATCTAGCACTTCATCTGGGTGTGTGTGTGCACTTGTGTGGTTGATTTTTATAAAGACAGTTCAACCAATTCTCTTAAAATTGGGTACCTCTCATTTCGCCGATTCTCGTTTCGCCGATTCTCATTTCGCCGACATTCTCATTTCGCCGATTCTCGTTTCGCCGACATTCTCATTTTGCCGATTCTCGTTTCGCCGAAATTAATTTCATAACCATCTGGACATTAGACCATAGACAACTACACTAATGCAAATGTGATTTAGATGTCTATGGCTTGAAAAATTAAGTTAAAATTAAGAATTCCTCCTTCTGCATAGTCTATAGTAAAAAGTCTATAGCCAGTGGTATATATGTATGATAGGAGGTCGATGATCTAATGTCCAGATGGTTATGAAATTAATTTCGGCGAAACGAGAATCGGCGAAATGAGAATGTCGGCGAAACGAGAATCGGCGAAATGAGATGTCGGCGAAACGAGAATCGGCGAAATGAGATTCGGCGAAACGAGAATCGGCGAAACGAGAATCGGCGAATGCTGAGAAATCATTAGCGATTGACTGGGCGTGCAGTTTTTGAGTGCAGGAATGACTTTTTTGAGCAACGGTAATTTAAATAATTGGGATTGAGTAATAGGCAAGGATTGCTGATAACAATCATGGTTTGATAACTAGCTATTGGAAAATTCGAGAAATAAGAGCAGATAAGAAATCAATCGATAATTCAACTGAATTGATGGAAACTCTGGGCACAGAGAAATTATTTGATAAAGCTATAAAATAAAAAACAGACTAAATGATTAACTCGTAAATTGATAATGACCCTCTTGACCCCGCAATGTGAAATCGAAAAGATAAGAACCATAAACTTACCCAAATTTACGGTCTGGTGGTACAAATTTCATATCTACATAAAAGCGTCAATCGACAATTATTCATTCCACACTTATTCATTCACGCTGACTGATGCAAAGATAAGGTGGCATGGATAGTTATGAACGCGAAAGCAGTCACATGATGAAATCAAAGACTTCTGGACTAGGAAGGACATCGCTACACTTTGGCAAAAATCATCAGCCAACACAATGTTTGAACGGATAGCTAATGCCATTTTTCTGTGAAAATTTATTAAACGCGACCAACTCGACGTCTGTTAAGTGTTAATTCTGGTAATCCACTTGCAGAAACTCGATCACTCAGTCACTCGATCATTGGTTGCAGAGTTGTTCCAGTTGCAGAAACTCGCTCAGGCTAAGTGCTTTTGTACTCAATCCATAGCAGTACATGGTGCCGCTAAGACATTTGGCATCAACAGTCGACTGTCCAAGGGTTAGGCAGTCAAACACGCTTGGGGAATAGGCGATTGAGTTTGTGACAACCAATGCAATGGAAGTAAAAGTGCCGTTCAGGTAGTAGTTTTGATGTCCGGTCCCGTTAAAGACAAATCCAGCAGACAGTTGTCCATAAAATCCGTCCGTTGGCAGAGTGGATGGTGCGGCGGAGAGGAGACGAGAGGCTTCTGCAGAGCCTTTACTATCTCTCAACCGGTTCATTTTTACCACATTATAAATGTATCCGTCATACTGAATAAAAGAGCTGCCAAAGTTAGAGCCGCATTGATCAAATTTGTGATAGTATTTGTACCTGCAATATTTGATGGAGAATATTTGGTTTACGAACGTATTGCTCCATCCAGTGCTAAATACAGTACTTGTACACTCTGTACATGTAACGATCCAGTAAGGATATTCTGGCTACTATGCATGAAATTTTCAAGCTTAATCTGCTTGCTTACAATGGACAGAGGAACAAAAGGGGGACATACGGGGCAACTTCCCTCCCCTACATGTCCTCCTCCACCAACTAAAACCGGGACACTACTTGAGCTTATCGCTTCCCTGCAATGGGAAGTCATTCAAGGGAGGTCATCAAGGGGGACTGTCCCCTCCCTAGTGTAAATGGGCGGTCATGTTCCGTGGTAAAAAGTGATGCTTGCCGCGCTAAATAGGCGCCAACATGTAGCTTGGGGCGCTTAAATAGGCACTAACATGTAAACGTGCAGTCATCAGTGGGGTTTTCGAACTTCTCGTGATTGATGCACACCTAACTCATCAAATCAACAAGGTTATGCACTAAACCTGATGTCAGGTACTATTTTAGGCATGCATTGTTTGAGATGCAGTAAGACCTAAGGTTGCTCTTACCCGCTATCAAATTGGTGTCTGGCTCGGACAAAGACCGAGTATTCGGCACCGAACTGAAAAAACTTCCAGAATCCGGGAGTCTCAGTCCTCAGGTAGGAGCCAGAGTGGCCTTTAAAGTGAGCACCATCTTCGTCAATGGCCACAGCTCGAGCCTTGAGGCAGAACAGTCTCGGGTTGACCTCATTCTTGAGACCGCTCCTTGAGAACTTGTAGAAAAGCTTCAGTTTGAGCTCAGTAAGCAAAGGCTTTGCCTTATCTGAAAAGCAATTTTGGCGAGTGCTCAGATTAGCGTGTGACAGAAAAACAGGTTAATTCGAGTCACACCGCCTGCAGCCGCTCACTGCAGTCTCCGCACAGCACATCGGTGTACTTGTAAGAGTCGCAGTCGCCGTCAGTCCATTGCTCGAGTTGGGAACACGCGTCTCCATGGTAACACAGGCGGGTGGTGATGTCGAAGTGGAATGCGTTGCAGGTGGGCAGTCGGGAGCAGGCGGCAGCGCACTGCAGCTTGCTGGCCAGGCGGTGCGGCAGCGGAGAGGCGTCTGCGGTGGGGCAGCGTCGGGTCTTCTCGAACGTCAGCTTGGAGGCGGAGGCAGCGACTGTCAAACTCAGGCAGAGCAGCAAGGGGAGCATGGCTAGTGATGTTGCCTGTCAGACTCAGTCAGGTAAGATCTATTTAGGGTTCAATTTGACATGGGAAATCCCAACTGCGCATTAAATCGACCTTTACTGCCCTGAAGGCGATTACTGAGCCAATAAATTATTAATGCGCCTTGGTAAAAATGCTTTTATTGAGACTGAAGATTGACGATGACAGAAAGATTTGTTGTTATTATCACCGTTGGCAACTAATTTGAAGGAAGCTCTCAACTCTTAAAGAAGTCTTTAACGCCTCAAAGCTTTGACTTGATAACAACTTATGGAGAAAATGATTGATGCTTCGTTTGAGCGACTTTAAAAGCCAAAAATTAAGCCCAGGAAGCTGGATCTGCGACTACTGATGAAGAAGGAAGCCTCTATGAATTACTAACATGGGAAACTGCCTGGAGAAACCGGCTCCAAACTGTTCCTGCATTGCAAGAGTGAAATTTACGTACAGTAGAGTTAAAAACCAAACGCGATCATTCAAGCGTCCCAGTCCCAGGTTGGCAAACACCTAAAATGACGTTCACAGATACAGCACAACAGATGACTCGCTCACAGATACAGCACAACAGATGACTCGCTCACAGATACAGCACAACAGATGACTTGCTCACAGATACAGCACAACAGATGACTCGCTCACAGATACAGCACAACAGATGACAGATGCAGCACACCAGCTCACAGATGCAGCGCACCAGCTCACAGATGCAGCACACCAGCTCACAGATGCAGCACACCAGCTCACAGATGCAGCACACCAGCTCACAGATACAGCACACCAGCTCACAGATACAGCACACCAGCTCACAGATACAGCACACCAGCTCACAGATACAACAACTCTGAGATGCGGCTTACACAACAATGAAAAGTGCATTGGCTTGAAGATGACAAATTTTACCAGTCAAAGTCGGCTTAATGTTGCAGTGTAAAAGTAAAAGTACCCAACTCAAGCATATAGATCCGGAGCTGCACCTGAAAGAAGCTCGGTACGTAGGCGATCGGCCATTTTATTGTTAAAGTAACCATTATTATGACTCCGGCTGTAAATTAGCCTAATAAGCTCCAAGAATAGCTAACATTTTGTGAAATTTTTAAACCTCACAAAGCCTATATTAAAAATACGACTTGGAGCTGTGGGAACATCGTCACCTGTATGTTTTTACAGGCTACACGTGGATTTGGAGTATACTGTGGGTCTGAACGTTAAATATATCACGCGTGTTCTGCAGCAGTGGACAGTGCTGGCCTCACACACACGATCAGGCCATAACTACTGAGGACCTCGCCAGTGTACATGTATTGTAGTTGACTGTGTTAGGACTGCAGACTTATACAGCTGGATCTGTCATCTGTCAGGCGCTAAAAAACGTAATTAACCGTAATTTCTATGTCAGCCGTGCAGACTCCTGACTGTAGGTGTGTATGTTTCTTTGCCTGACTGATCTCTTCAAACTGACGTACTCGTAGTACGGCTTTGTCATGGCGTGAAAGTGTCTTCCGTAGTTTGTCTTTTTTATTTGTCTGTCTGTTTTAGTGTCTGTCTGTGTTGGTGTCTGTCTGTGTTAGTGTCTCTCTGTCTTAGTGTCTGTCTGTCTTAGTGTCTGTATTAGTGTCTGTCTGTCTGACTGTCTGTCTGTCTGTCTGTCTGTCTGTCTGTCTGTCTGTCTGTCTATCTGTCTGTCTGTCTGTCTGTCTGTCTGTCTGTCTGTCTGTCTGTATGTCTGTCTGTCTGTCTGTCTGTCTGTCTGTCTGTCTGTCTGTCTGTCTGTCTGTCTGTCTGTCTGTCTGTCTGTCTGTCTGTCTGTCTGTCTGTCTGTCTGTCTGTCTGTCTGTCTGTCTGTCTGTCTGTCTGTCTGTCTGTCTGTCTGTCTGTCTGTCTGTCTGTCTGTCTGTCTGTCTGTCTGTCTGTCTGTCTGTCTGTCTGTCTGTCTGTATTAATGTCTGTCTGTCTGTCTGTATTAGTGTCTGTCTGTCTGTCTGTCTGTCTGTCTGTCTGTCTGTCTGTCTGTATTAGTGTCTGTCTGTCTGTCTGTCTGTCTGTCTTAGTGTCTGTCTGTCTGTCTGTCTGTCTTCGTATTGTCAATCAATCGTACTGTCGCTATTTTTACCCATCGGAACGCAGCTGCATCAGCAAATCTGGAATCAACATGTACTGGATAAAATTGTCGGCAAATCTGTTTCCAATGCTACTAACAGTAGCTCTCCTCGGACACCGGAACTGTTGTTATTGTTCATTCGACGCGGCAGCTGACGGCAGCGGCGGTGCAGCCGAGGACGCGGGGTTCAAGCTGGACGCCAATGTCATCAGAGACGCCATCGCCAGCGCGCTGAGAAGCGGCGACGGGCTCGGAGCTGGCGGCACCAGTCAAGATGGCTATGCGGAGGCTGCTCAGGTGAATCGGAGCTGTTGCACTGGCACTGCCGCTTGTAGTTTAAAGAATATTCATCTGCATGCATCCACTCTGACCACTCTCTCACACTCGTTAATTGCAAGTGAACATCTTCAACCAATTCCCCCGTCTGATTCCCTCCGATTGTCTCCTCTGATTCCCTGCGATTGTCTCCTCTGATTCCCTCCGATTGTCTCCTCTGATTCCCTCCGATTGTCTCCTCTGATTTCCAATTCATGTTCTCCAATAGACAAGAGATAGCCTAGATGCGAACAGACTGGACTAGATGCAACCTGCAATTTTTGCACTAGCTACTTGCTGTCTGGGGATGCTTGCTCTTGGGAGGGGGTGGAAGGTACTTGCTATCTGAGAGGGGGTTGCTAGCTATCTACGGATTCTTTCTATCCAGGGATGCTTGCTATCTTGGTGGATGCTTGCTATCTGGATGATGCTTGCTATCTTGGTGGATGCTTGCTATCTGGATGGATGCTTGCTATCTTGGTGGATGCTTGCTATCTTGGTGGATGCTTGCTATCTTGGTGGATGCTTGCTATCTTGGTGGATGCTTGCTATCTGGATGGATGCTTGCTATCTGGATGGATGCTTGCTATCTTGGTGGATGCTTGCTATCTGGATGGATGCTTGCTATCTGGGTGGATGCTTGCTATCTGGATGGATGCTTGCTATCTGGGTGATGCTTGCTATCTAGATGATGTTTGCTACCTGGATAATGCTTGCTATCTGGATGAATGCTTGCTATCTGGGTGGATGCTTGCTATTTGGATGAATGCTTGCTATCTGGGTGGATGCTTGCTATCTGGGGGATGCTTGCTATTTGGATGAATGCTTGCTATCTGGGTGGATGCTTGCTATCTGGGTGGATGCTTGCTATCTGGGGGAATGCCTTCTATTTTTGTGAAGGCTAATTTTATTGTGTACTTCTGTGACTTTTATAAAAAAGAGATTCATAGCAAACATCTTTGTCCATGACAATTTTACTCGAAATAGATGATTTATAAAAGTGAAGAAGGCATCGGTTCTTAAGAAAATGTGCTTTTAAATGGATTTGCGTGAATAATTTTTGCATATTGGGCGCCCCGAAAGGGGGGGGGCATTAGATTGCTAGCTCTAAAATTCATCTTCAAGTTGCTCCTCAAATGCCCTTCCAAAATATTTTTCCTTAAACACCCGATTCGCCGCAGGAGTACCTGGAGCACGTGCAGGCAGTTCTAACAGAGGCCTCCGCTCCCATTGAGATGTACATCAGGGAGCAGCTGGCAGACCTGGACACTCTGTCCCGCATACTGGCCGAGCTGAGCAAGCGAAAGCTGAATCAAAATTCCGCACTCAGACTGGCTGCCCGTCTGTTGAAAGGCCCAGCAAAAGAGCTGGTCCTGCCAACCCTCACAGGTCAACATGATGAGGCCGAGTTCGATTATTCCAACAGTAAAGCCGCACAGCTCATTACCGATGCCCTAAAAGAGTTAAACAGTTTTCTATCTGAGAGCGAAGGAAAATCGAAAGACACTGACAGCCTCACTGATCGGTTGAAGGCATACGGCGAGAAACTGGGTTCTGGGGGACCGATCAGGGAATACCTGGATGCAGTGCTCGACCGGATGTTGGAGCTCGAGGGACGGAAGGTGAGAATTCGAATATTATATCCTTGATCCTTTATCTGTTACGTTTTCTATCAATCTGATTGCTCTGCCACAATCGAGAATCCGATTTTTACTAACACCCAAATCCCATCACTCTATCGCCCGTCGCCCCATTCACCTCATCTCCCATCACCCCATCTCCCACCACCCCATCTCCCATCACTTCATCTCCCATCACCCCATCTCCCATCACCCTATCTCCCATCACCCCATCTCCCATCACCCATCTCCCATCACCTCATCTCCCATCACTTCATCTCCCATCACCCCATCTCCCATAACCCCATCTCCCATCACCCCATCTCCCATCACCCCATCTCTCATCACTTCATCTCCCATCACCCCATCTCCCATAACCCCATCTCCCATCACCCCATCTCCCATCACCCCATCTCCCATCACCCCATCTTCCATCATCCCATCTCCCATCACACCCATCCCTATGTACACCTCTCCAGGTTCGCTTCAACGTAGAATTCCCTAACGCCAAAGGCAAAGGCGAAGACTCGACTTCTTCCTCGAACGGCAATGTCAACGACGAAGCTCCATCGCTGGGCGAGCCGCGGGTGAGCCGACTGCCAGACACTGATGACCAAGACGGCGACAAGTCGACATCGTCAGCAGAGGAGGACGGTGGCAAACCCCTCCTAGACCAGGTGCTGTGCCGCAAAGCGGCTGAGACCATTGCAGCCCGGCTGGCCAAGGACGATGAGTCAGGGAAACAGCGGATTGAAGAGCTGAGGCGGCGCCAGTACCAACCGGCTGGACTGGATGGTCAGTCGGCAGTCTTGATAGTGCAGTTATCGACACCTAATTTGACCCATCCGACACCCTAATTTGCAACCCACCCGACACCTAATTTGACCCATCCGACACCTAATTTGACCCATCTGACACCTATAGTTTGACCTATTAGAAACCTAGTTTGACCCATCCGACACCTAATTTGACCCATCTGACACCTAATTTGCCTCATCTGACACCTAATTTGACACATCTGACACCCAATTTGACACATCTGACATCTAATTTGACCCATCCGCCACCTAATTTGACCCATCCGACACCTAATTTGACCCATCTGACACCTAATTTGCCTCATCTGACACCTAATTTGACACATCGGACACCCAATTTGACACATCTGACATCTAATTTGACCCATCCGCCACCTAATTTGACCCATCCGACACCTAAATTGACCCATCCGACACCTAATTTCAACCCATCCGACACCTAATTTCAACCCATCCGACACCTAATTTTCAACCCATCCAACACCTAATTTGCCCATCCGACACCTAATTGCCTCATCTGACTTCTAATTTGACCCATCTGATACTTAATTTGACCCAATTGGACACCTACATGTAATTTGACCCACCCGATATCTACATGTACATGTAATATGCTCCATTCGATGCCTGTAGACAATACGAGCGTGTTAGCGGATAGGAGGCCCGCTGTGGGAAAAGTCCTGAAAAAAATTTTCAAATCCAACACCCGTCATTTCAGCCATGCTGGAGGCCATCGAAGGCTGCCTGTAGAGCGTGCGCGCGATCGCATCCGAAAAATCGAAGAGATGACCATCCAAAGCAATTGATGAATTGAAATGGCACAACACGAAGTGAAACTCGTCAAGGAATCGGTTCTGGGCTTTAAGTTGCCCTTTGTGGGCCGCTATTATATTAGAATTAATGAGCCGACTCTTCGAGAAATAAAAACACTTCATATACATGTTAATGTATAATTAAATCTATGGAAATGCTAGCATTCAATTTTTTCTGCTGATCTTGGAGGCCCAGCAACTGGGGATCTGAGGGGCTGGCCCAGCAACTGGGGATCTGGGATGCTGGCCCAGCAACTGGGGATCTGGGATGCTGGCCCAGCAACTGAGGATCTGGGATGCTGGCCCAGCAACTGAGGATCTGGGAGGCTGGCCCAGCAACTGGGGATCTGGGAGGCTGGCCCAGCAACTGGGGATCTGGGAGGCTGGCCCAGCAACTGAGGATCTGGGAGGCTGGCCCAGCAACTGATGATCTGGGAGGCTGGCCCGGCAACTGAGGATCTGGGAGGCTGGCCCAGCAACTGATGATCTGGGAGGCGGGCCCAGCAACTGAGGATCTGGGAGGCTGGCCCAGCAACTGATGATCTGGGAGGCTGGCCCAGCAACTGAGGATCTGGGAGGCTGGCCCAGCAACTGATGATCTGGGAGGCTGGCCCAGCAACTGAGGATCTGGGAGGCTGGCCCAGCATTTGCACTCAACAACAGTAAAAAGTGCTACCCTCTACCGCAGGTCATTTTTGCAGTTCTGCGACTGCAAAAATTGTTTGCGAGATGCGAGAGTTGGGATGTGAGAGAAGAAAACAGATCGGGGAGAGCGAAGAGAGAAGAGATGAGGGAAAGGACAAGTTTGGCGACGCCTGTGCTAAATGAACAAAAAACAGCAACAACAAACTGGATTTTCATCGCGCACTACACAGAGCTACGCAGAGAATCGCAAAATTTTTTTATTTCACTCATTTCGGCCTTTTCGTTTTCGTTTCTGTATATTTTATTTATGCTCGCATTTAAATTACAGTTAGTGGCAAAAAAACAGAAAATATTCAGACGCAATGCACTGCTTATAACAGCTAGTAATAATACCTGTTTAAACCCTTTGTTGGTACAAGCGCACTTCTAGACTGTCTCTCATATCAGGAAAGCTGAATCGGAATAAAAATTTCGCTTCACTGCACTATATATACAATGCAGATTTCAGTAGTAAATTATACACTACTCATCCTCATTGCCCTACTATCAGTAAGTAGATAGAATACGTCCTTCAAATCTAAACTTTTACCTTTAGAGTCTGTAATATTTATAATAATAATATTTAATTTAAGCAGCAAGAACAGAACAACAAGTTCTCCACAGAGGACAGACGCTCAGAGCCGCACTGCAAAATGTGGATTCAGAATTCCGCGCGACAAGCTTAAACAAGCCTTAAACGTTGACTTCGGCTGTTACTTTCAAATGTCGTCAATATCCTCTTCGCTCTCGGATTTGTCAGTTTCACTGTCCGATTCTGCTGAGTCGCCGGCGTCGTCAGGGAAGACGGCAGTGTGATCGAATGCAATGTCCGCGTCCTCCTCGATTTTCACTGGCGCAGGATGGGAGGTTTAATTGGAATTGATGAGCGCCAGTCTACTGATAGTAGAAAGCTATGGAAATTTTAGTAAATGTAGAACAAAGCAATAATAATAAAGCCTGCCTGGCTGAGAAGGCCACCAAATTTTATTGTAGTTCTTTGACATATTGTGACACCGATTGTGAAAGTGACAGATTGTGGCACTGAATGTGAAAGTGACAGATTGTGACACCGATTGTGAAAGTGACAGATTGTGACACTGATTGTGAAAGTGACAGATTGTGACACTGATTGTGAAAGTGACAGATTGTGGCACTGATTGTGAAAGTGACAGATTGTGACACTGATTGTGAAAGTGACAGATTGTGACACTGATTGTGTAAGTGACAGATTGTGGCACTGATTGTGAAAGTGACAGATTGTGGCACTGATTGTGAAAGATTGTGGCACTGATTGTGAAAGTGACAGATTGTGGCACTGATTGTGAAACTGACAGATTGTGACACTGAATGTGAAAGTGACAGATTGTGGCACTGACTGTGAAAGTGACAGATTGTGACACTGAATGTGAAAGTGACAGATTGTGGCACTGATTGTGAAAGTGACAGATTGTGACACTGATTGTGAAAGTGACAGATTGTGGCACTGATTGTGAAAGTGACAGATTGTGGCAGATTGTGAAAGTGACAGATTGTGACACTGAATGTGAAAGTGACAGATTGTGGCACTGATTGTGAAAGTGACAGATTGTGGCACTGAATGTGAAAGTGACAGATTGTGGCACTGACTGTGAAAGTGACAGATTGTGGCACTGATTGTGAAAGTGACAGATTTTGGCACTGACTGTGAAAGTGACAGATTGTGGCACTGAATGTGAAAGTGACAGATTGTGGCACTGAATGTGAAAGTGACAGATTGTGGCACTGACTGTGAAAGTGACAGATTGTGGTACTGAATGTGAAAGTGACAGATTGTGGCACTGAATGTGAAAGTGACAGATTGTGGCACTGATTGTGAAAGTGACAGATTGTGGCACTGAACTGAAAGTGACAGATTGTGGCACTGATTGTGAAAGTGACAGATTGTGGCACTGAATGTGAAAGTGACAGATTGTGGCACTGATTGTGAAAGTGACAGATTGTGGCAGATTGTGAAAGTGACAGATTGTGACACTGATTGTGAAAGTGACAGATTGTGGCACTGAATGTGAAAGTGACAGATTGTGGCACTGAATGTGAAAGTGACAGATTGTGGCACTGATTGTGAAAGTGACAGATTGTGGCACTGAATGTGAAAGTGACAGATTGTGGCACTGAATGTGAAAGTGACAGATTGTGGCACTGATTGTGAAAGTGACAGATTGTGGCACTCAATGTGGAAGTGACAGATTGTGACACTGAAAGTGACAGATTGTGACACTGAAAGTGACAGATTTGAACTGAAAGTGACAGATTGTGGCACTGAAAGCGGAGACATTACGGCACCATGGCATTGACGTGGCACTGATTGTGACAAATTTAAGCAACTTACCAGACTCGGGAATCTCTCCATAGGTCTTCAGATTCCGGACCTCGTCAGGGTTGTACTTCATGATAACATCGGCCTTGGTGTCCTGATAATCGCGCAGGCCCACCAAGATAATATCGCCCTGATTAATCCATACCTTCTTCCGCAGTTTGCCGCGAATATGACACAGCCGTTTCACGCCATCGAAACAATAGGCCTCTAAGCGGCCGTTGCCGAGCATCTTCTCAACTTTGCCATACTCCTGACCATCCTCCTTGTACACCAGTTCGCGCTTCATCGACTCGTTTTCATTCTTACCTCGCCGGCGATTCTTGCCTCCCTTTCCTGGGATTAATTAGGATTAAATTACACAATTATAAGTTCAAAATCATGTATAGTAATTACTGTTCTATTATAACTACAACTGCAAATAAGATAAGCACCTGGAAGCAAAGGTTCTATGCCCAATTTTTACTGGGTTATTTCTGGCCATTTTTCGGGTTTTATTTTTATTGCCTTGAAGTTGGGTGTAGCAGAGATTTAACAAAAACTAGTTTCATGATTTTTACAACTGTTACAAAGTGATACATAAATATACAACTATTTAAGTAATAATAATAATTTTGTAGAATATAACTTGAACCAGTGAGCATAAATCTTGTTTTGTTAGTCATGACTCTGGTTTTTAGACTGATTTATACAAGCTATTTAATTTTATTTCTAGGGCTTTACAAGGTCATTGACAGCCTACAAAAATCCTAGTACAAGTATCATATTGATATTAGCTTTAACTTTTAGCTAGAGGCTTTCCAATCCTTCAAGTTGCACCTTATAAATTTGCTAAATTAAATTAAATTTGAAATTTTTCATTGTTTCAAGCAAACAAGAATATCCTATGCCAGTGGCAATTTCAACTAGAATTAAAAAGCTACTTAATTATATAATCTAGGACAAGTGCTATGAACTTTGCATGGATAAAAAATAGATGCTATAATTTCTAGTTGCTAACTCAGAGATTCTAAATTACACAATTTTTGGTTAGTATGCACCTACCCCACCTCAGCTAGACAGAGGTTGGGGGTTTTCAGTGTGGCTGCACTGGTGCTGCCTGTTGCATACACTTTGGCTGCCAGAATAACACCCTTTTAGATAGCCAAGTTGACAAGTTGGCAATTGACAAAGTGATTAGAATCTTTACTAAAGTGAATTATTATGTTTACTAGAAATATATGTGCACTTTATATGTTTATTGTTTTGCTTTGCATGCCAAAAGTACTATGCATAGTTGGCATGAATCACTTCTAAGAAAATAGTATGCATACACATTTGGCATGCACTTTATATTATAGAATCATGCAGAAAAGTTTGTGTTAAATAGAAAAAAAGATCATTTAAAGTATAAATTCGAAGTTTTATAATTTAAAAAACTATAACAAGGCATTTAACCAAATATTTGCATGTTTTCATTTTTTGCTATAAATAGTACTGACAAAAAGCAAAAAATTAACCATATTATTAGCCAAAAGGTTCCTTGATGCAATTCAAAAAGGTCATTTATTGTTGCAATACAAATAAGGAATATATTTGAATTTTAGAATGGGTATGCACATATTTGGGTGCAACCTAAGGATTTACCCAGCTGTTTCTATTAGCAACATACATATGTAAATTGCTATTAGATGGAATAGTAGTCACGTGACTACTCTCAGCCAATAGCAACTTACATGTGTGTTGCCAATAGAAATGGCCAAGTGATTCCCAAGGTTATGCATATATGGGCATGCACTTAAGATAGATTTCCGAAAAAACAACTCAACTGATTTTCTTCAAACTTGCACCATTTGATCAGAAATTTTCCTGGGACAGTACATGCATCTTGGCTAAGAAATTGCTCAATGCTAAAGGCATTAAATATTTGAAAAACATGCTTTTTTGCAAAGGTCAAGCAGAACTTTCAACCTAAAATGCATTGTAAGAATGCTAGAGAAAAAACTGACTGGCTGAATTCCAATTGTGATAAAGATTGCATCACAACAAGTTGAAAACAGTGTCGAAGAAATGCACACCCGACTTGATTAAAATTGCGTAACCATATTGCTAACTTAAATTGGGACTGATACTGGCTGACTGAGAAATTGATTATGTCATAACTTTTTACTCTAACCAACTTGCTGTAAGAATTGAATTATAAGGGCCATAATTCATGTTCTCCAATTAAAAAGAGATAGCCCAGCTGTGAACAGACTGGAATGCTAATGTAGCAACCTAAGTTCAAATCTTATTAGTGCAAAATTTTTTTTATTAAAACACCTTAAAAGCACACAAAATTGCTAAACATAAAAGAAGCGCAATATTGAACATAAAAGAGCCACCATGTTGAACATAAAAGAGCCACTATATCAAACATAAATGAGCTACCATGTTGAACATAAAAGAGCCACCATGTCAAACATTAAAAAGCCACTTTGTCAAACATAGAAGAGCCACCATGTCAGACATTGAAAAGCCACCATATCAAACATAAGAGTTACCATGTAGAACAAAAAAGAGCCACAATGTAGAATATAAAAGAGCCACCCTGTTAAACATAAAAGATACACAATTTCAAACGTAAAAGTAAGCAAATTTTAAAGGAGCCGCTATAATGCTAAGGAAATTGTCGCACTAGCTACTGATCGTCTGGTGGATGCTTGCTATTTGGGGATGCTATCTATCTTGGGGATGCTTGCTATCTGGGGGATGCTTGCTATCTGGGGGATGCTTGCTATCTGGGGGATGCTTGCTATCTGGGGGATGCTTGCTATCTGGGGGATGCTTGCAATCTGGGGGATGCTTGCTATCTAGGGGGTGCTTGCTATCTTTGGATGATTTATTTTTGCATTGCACTTCATTTGAGTATTTTGTCTGTTTTCTTTGTGAAGGCTTTACTTCGCTATTTTTCTGTTACTTGTAGAGAATAGAGATTCTATACAGATGTCCCCCAATGGGGGGGGGCAAAGATTGCTAGTACTATAGTCTGAATCATGGCAGGCATATGCCAATATAAAAATTTATGGTTTTTTAATTTTACACTGACAAAATTAGGCTCTAAAAAATTTTTACGCCAAGCTCAAAGTTGTTTATATGCCAATTTTTTTAAAGAACATATTTTAAAAAAACATAACAATTGTACTAAATGTTACAAGGAGTATTTTTTGCTAAAATCTAAGCCTAATATCATTTGGCTTTGTTTTAATCTTTACTTTTTGTAAATTGCATTAATATTTTTGTTTTTTTAGTTCCCAATTTTTGTAAACACACTTTTTCTTAGTTGATATTTAACTACACAATTACATTAGCCCTGAACTTGGCTTATCTTTTGTATGCCAACTGTGTACACCTCATGCTGAACCTGAAAATTCTATACACCAAGTGTATGCAGCAGTATGCCAAGATTGTCAGTGATGGCAAAAATATGCCTGAATTTTCTGGTGTAAAGGCCACCTTCTGGACTATGGCATAAACACCATTTTGACCAAAACGCCTATAGACAAACTGGTTTATGGGCAAACAGAATATGGCTAAAACAGGCTAGGGGCGAAACAACCAGACTTCATTCTACATTATAAATAATGGAAAACGATTTTAACATAAATTACTTACAACAAAGAGATAAAATCAAATACCTAATAAATTAATAGTGAATGACTACCGACCGACAAAATTTAGAATTAAAAAATGATAGTGTAATTGATAATGATTGCCTAGGGGCCTAATAAAAGTTTGAGTAGAAAATGGGATTAATAGATTCATATCATACCTTTATTCTTCGGCATCGTTACTAACAATCAGTCAAAAGCAGTTAAAAATAAGGCTGTCAGAAACTTTAATTTGATATTAAATACGTAAACAAAAACGGCCGGTTGCTTTACTGTTGATAATTAAATAACATAAAGTGAAGTGAAGGAGTGTATTGCACAATTTCATCTGGCACTTCTAAAATTAAACTACGTCCCGAGTCATGCCTTAAGTCAAACAAATAATTTTTAATATGGCTCTTAAAACGATAAGATGTAAGCTAAAGTTACAGTGGTAAGTTAAAAATTACTATGAATTTATTTTAAAGTATAATAAAACTTTTCAAAATAAGCTACATAAGTTAGGATCGCAGGCAAGTATTAAATTATATAAAATTGTTTACGTTCAAGCGCGTGTACCTCGACGCGCGATGCGATTATTGATTGTATGTCTGAATTTGGCTGCCAATTTCTTGAACGCCGGCGCCGGGCAATGTGTAGATCTAATAAATATCTTTAGGCCTATAATATTTGAGATTTAGAATATAGCACTCCGACCAACAGTGTGCTCTACCTTCTTTTTAGGCCTAGGCCTAATAAAATCTATATAGGCCTAGGCTATAGCTAGGCCTAGCCGCCCTGCCCTATCCTATTCCCAGGTCTATTTATCTCTATAAAAAGTATAAAAAAGAAATTTTTTTCTAGTTGATATTTGCTAGGCCTAGATATTAGGTAAGACAGAAATTTCTTGCAGTTTGTAAAGATAAGACTAGGCCCTAGCCATAGTCAGGAAGGTGTCCGTACGCCGGAATTTTCCGGCGTACATCAGCCCCCCCCCCAAAAAAAATGGCGTACAGTTTCGCGTACACGCGGTCCGAAAAATGGCGTACAGAGTTCTTGGCGTACACAACACAGTTTTCGCATGCAAAAATCTGTCCAAAAATCGGCCTACAATATTTGCATGTGATTGGCGTACGAACAAACGTTTAAAAAACCTGCAAACAACCCAATTACTTCGACAAAGTATTGTATATCGTTCAATTTTAGTGAATTGGTAAATCTATTTTCATCTTTAAAACGCTGAAATTACGTAAATTTTAAATCTGATTTATTGTTAACAAAACTTTACTAAAGTTTTGTGTAAGTCAGTTATTTATTTTAACTTATTAACTAATTCTGTACAATAATTACTTTAGTATTTTAGATTTCTTCACGTTACAACAGATGACATACAGGTAAGTTAAGATTTAAGTTGCAAATTTTGGCGTACGCTTTTTTGGGCTATTCAAATTTTGGCGTACGTCAAAAAGCGCTTTTTTAGGGCTTTTCAATTTTGGCGTACACAACATTTTTTCTTAATTTTCATTCCGGCGTACACTGGACACCTTCCTGACTATGGGGCCCTAGTGCCTATAGAATTTCTGGAAGTTAAGTCATGGGTGCAGAGTCGAGATTTAAAAAAGCTAATGTATTAACTGATATAGAGCAACCCAAGTTAAAGTTATGCTACAATGCTATAAATTGTATAATATTTAGTAATAATATATATAGGGGCCTACTTTAACTTTAAATACTTCATTTTATAAAAACTTAGAGGGCTTCAAAAACTTAGAACTTTTTGTTTTACTTTATTTATAATTGTATTGCAAAGCAAAGTTAGCCAATTCTTTGCAAAAATGCTTTTTTATTCAAATTTGATTTTTTAAGACTATTGTAGTAGGCTTGTTTCCTCTATCTCTCAGAATCCCACTAATGCCACAAAGTTGTTACAGGCCTAATCGCTACTTACTGAGATCCCACCCATTAGTTACCAAGTTGCTATAGGTTTATATCTATTTCTGCCTATTTAATCCTACTCAGCTGTACTAATATGCACTAAATTTGCTAGGCCTATTTCCTAGAATCTTATTTCTAAACTTACATGTACTTTTTATGTTATGGGCTATTGTCGCTACGAATTACCCTAGGTAGCTTCAGTGCCCAAGCGGTAAAACACTGCTGATTACTGCTAAATTCCTACTCTATAGTCCAAACACGGCGTTACCATAGACCAATGGGTTTCCAGCTTCTTTTATTACTGTCTCTCACAACTTAGAACTGCATTACGCTAATCTAAGCAACCTGAAAATTCTCCCTGGGTAATCCAACCTTCACACTGGGTATTCTACCCTTCTACACTTGGTATTTCACCTTTCTACACTGGGTATTCCATCCTCTTTACTGGCAATCCCTGCTTATCACTATACTGGCAAAACACTTTTTGCTATCCAACACGGTAACTTAGTCTGCAATACTGCTTCAAAGGACTAATTCAGAAGAACCAAGAAATCTTAATTTCCTATTAACTGAGTTAGGAACCCAAAAGGTCGAGGTTAAAGAAAATGTTCTAGCTTCACCTTATATTTATACTAGTCAAAGTCTTTCCTTATTGGTTTGCGCTACAACATTAAAACAAATTTATTCACTTCGCTAAAACAAAAATTATTCGATAAAACAAATTTGTGAATTAAAACAAATTATACGGTACTTGTAAATTTTGGCAGGAATTTGATTTCGTGGGAAAATACTAATTTAAACATAGGCCCTTCTACAGTTGGCTTCCCTGAATATTATTTAGCAAATTTTTAAGTGAACAAAATGATAGGCCTACTAATATAAGTAATAAATGGAAAACAACAACAATACATATTCATAAAAAACTGAGCAATGTATTAATGGCACAAATACAAGACAATATAGTTGCTAATAAACATTTGAAAAGCACTAAGTCATCAAGCAATTTTTCACCAAAGAAAAATAAGCATAAAATAAAAATTGTGCATGCAGAAAATAAGAAATTTCTAAAGACTACTTCACAAAAAACAAGTACAGAAACTTCAACCAAATAAGAGCAAAAACATAAATTCATGCAAAAAAAAATAGCATTGTCTTAAAATTCACACTAAATAAAACAGATTCACTGAAAAATTAGCACTAGCACTAGTAATTCGCGCAAAAAAATAGTATTCACGTAATTAAAAGCAATTCACAAAGAAAAATAGCACTAGCATAGAAATTTATGCAAATAAACGTAAGTTCACAATTGCAAAAGTTCATTTACTTAATTACGCTCGAGTTTGAATTCCTCAGGCAGCTGATCGTGGTAAGGCAGCCGAGCTGATCCACCATCTAGCGGATCTCAATTTGTAGAAGCAGTCAATGGAAAGTTTGCCCAACCTGTGTTAGATTAAGCAGCACGTATTGGATTGCTTGGCGCCATGCTGCGATTCTGGACTCCAGATCGAATTGCTGCACCAGTAGACGCAGCACTGGTTTGGCCTGCATGCACCGACATAGAGTTGGCCGATCTGTGCGTAGATACACCATGCGCATCAGGTGCCCTTTCAACATCTTGATAAAGCATTTCAATTGGTCATGTTGAGCTCTTGGGATCCTGTCGAGCATGGCCGGGAAGTCAGAGCCTAGGCTAGTCTGCAGCGCTGGCTGACCCACAAGCTGCCGCATCCTGTGGCCGCTTCGGAACCGTAGACGGCGCTGGTGTCAGAGCTGCCATCAATTTTGGTGCAGGCTGCCCGCCGATTGCTGCTGCTGCCGCTGCGGCTGATGGCCCTCAGCAGCTTGCTGCTGCTGCTATTTGTCGTCCTCGCCCACCAACTGCTGCCGGCAGCCTCGGCTGAATCGGCCGGAATTGACTGGCAAGACAAATGCCTTGTGGCTACCACTTCATGATGGCCAGAATGACAGGCACCGGCCTGTTGGCTTGGTTGCTAAGCAGCTGCGCTCGGGCCTTTGGGTCGTGTGGAACCAATGGCTGGTTCCCCAGGGCAGGCCGCTTAGCTGACTGCGCACCTTCTGTCTCAGTAGATGTCCTCTTGATAATCACCAACTTCAGCTGCTTGGTTGGGCGATCCTCTTCATCCTCCACCACCACGGCGCTGTTGTTGGGCGTCATTGCCACTGCTGCTATCGTCACGGTGTCATCTCCTGATGACTTCGTCGTTGCTGCCATCACGGCGTTGTCACCTGACATCTTTGCCAGTTCCGCTACCATCACGGCGTTGTCTCCTGATGTCTTTGCACTCACACTTACTTCAATTTCCTCTACACTTCCTATCTCAATGTCAGCTAAAATCTTGTCTAAGATATCGTCTTCCGCCATTATATCAATTGTATCTTCCATTACGGAACTATTGCAATCCAACATGGTCAATCAATACCAAAACGGTTACTAGCTGTCAACACAACTATAATTGACTTCCTCTCACCTCTGGGTGTTTGTTTATATAGGCGTGGCACCCCACTCTAGGCGTTGTTTGTTTTAATTTGCCCATCAATTCATTTAATCAAAAGCTGAATTTTCATTGGCTGATTGCCCCGATTTCCCAGTTGACCACTCCTGGCCTTCCCAATAGCTGGCTTTTAATTGGCTGCTCTGATTTCATTCCCTTACCCAATGAAATCCCACTTGTTTGTTTGCTCTGTGCCTTACCCTCGCTGCCAATTCTCCCCTGACTCAAAATTTTAGTCCCTATAATAGGCTCCACACAGAGATTAGCCTTTTCAGATAGCACTGACATCTGTTTGGGGGCTTAATCTGACTGCGCGTGTTATACCTTTTAGCTAGTATTGCGTCATCCTGTCTCTCACTCTGCTCGGCATGTGATATCTCCTCCTTTGACTCACTGTGCTCATGTGCAACCTCCTCCTCACTTTCTCTCTCTCCCTTGTACTCAAGCTCTGATTCTTCTCCCTTTCTCCCTAAGCTTTCACGCTGTGTACTCTCTCCTTCGCTTCTTTCCTCCCTAACTTCTACTTCTGCTCCTATCTCTAAATCGCTTCCTCTTACAGATTCATTTCCATCACGGAGTTTGCACTGCCAATTGATTTGGTCTTCTTCATCTGATGATGACTCTTCTTCTTGTTCACATAGCTTCTTAGTTGGTCTAGCTCTTGTCTTCTTCTTGGACTGGCTTCCCTTGCAAATTGCCTCTGCCGCCTGGCTTCCCTTATCTTGAAGCTCTGCAGTTGGCATACTGGGCTGGCCTCCCTTATCTATTGGCTCTCTGGTTGAGTTCGGTACTAATGTCATGTCTCTATGCACTATTAGTTTATTGCCTGTTAATTCTCTGTTTTCTTCCTTCTGGATCTTGAAGACAACCTCCGAAATCTGCTTTAGCACTTTGTAAGCTGCTCTCTTTTTCCTATAAAACTTATTTGACTCCTCATTCTCTAATTGCAGATTATTTATTAGTACTAGACTTCCTAGTGCGATATTTTTGGGCTTTTTCTGATTTTCTGCATTTTCCTGTCTATGGCTATGCACCTTCTTGTACTTCTCTCTCACAAGTTTTCTTGCACTCTCTAGCCTCTTTGTGTGTTCGGCAGCATACGTTGGATAATTAGCGTAATTATTTGACTCCCTGAGCTCACTATCCATAGGCAAAACTGCTTCTCTTCCAATTAATAGAAAATGAGGTGAATATCTGGTGGTCTGGTTCACACTGGTTCTGACTACTACTAATGCTGCTGGGATTAGCAGATCCCAATCACTGTGGTCTTTCTCTATTAAGCAAGTAATAATTGATTTAATTTGTTTATTAAATCGCTCCACCAAACCATTACTTTGGGCATGGTATGGGGTCGTGCATATATGCTTAACATTATACAAATCGCAAAACAAATTAAACTGCTTGCTAGTAAATGCTTTACCATTGTCCGTGTGAATCCAATGGCACTGGCCATACTCACTGAACACTCTCTCTTGTAATAATTTGATAATCATGTCTGCTTTCTGATTACGCATTGGGAATGCAAATGGGTATCGCGTGTTACTATCCACTATAGTTAGAACATACTGGTGCCCTCTTTTGCTTACTTTCAAGATTGGCCCAATCATGTCTATATGCAATCTATGAAATGGTTCACTGATTGGAAATGACAGTACTGGCGCCTGGATCTTATGACCTCTTTTGCTCTCTAGGCACGGAATACACTCCGCCACATATTTCTCTACTGCGGTGACTAAACCTGGCCTCCAAAATCTCTCCTTGACACACTGGATTGTCTTGTCCCTGCCTAAATGTCCGGCTAGTAGGCTATCATGTAGATTGCTAAGAACTAGCTTATCCAAGGATCTAGGCAAGACGACTTTCCATTTCTGATCTTCTTCAATAATGAGCATTTCCTTTTCTAGCTTCATATTCTCATAATGCTTGCTTAACTGCTTTAACTCAGCTGAGTTGCTCTCTTGAGATGGGGGAACTGACAGCTTATCTTGCTTCCATTTAACTAATGTGCAAATTGCTGCGTCCTCTCTCTGAGCTTTTACAATCTGTTCCTTTTTCAAGGGTACTGGCAAATAATCAGTCAATAATTTTTTAACTTTAGGCATATCATTCTTCATGTGTTCAGGATCAGTGTCTCGGTTCAATTGCATATTGCTTGAACTTAGTGCTGACACATCAGTTTCTTTCACACCTTTCTCTCTTGAGATTAATGACTCAATCCTAGATTCTGAATCAGTGGGATGCAGAGTCTGCATCTCTCCTTCACTACAGTTTTCCACAGCTCTCACACCTTCTTTCATGGCACTCACACCATCTTCATTCACAGATTCACTGGCTTTCACGCCTTATCTCGTGGCACTCATGCCTTCTTCATTCATAAATTTACTGGCTTTCACACCTTCTTTCCTGACACTCATGCCTTCTTCTGCCGGTCTTCTGGACAAACTGTCTGTGTTAGAATGTTTTGCCCCACTTTTATGTTCTATATCAAACTGGAACTCATTTAATCATTCTATCCATTGACCTAGAATTCCTTGAGCTTCTGTCTGCTTTTATAACCACAGAATTACTTTATGATCAGTGCGCGCTAGGAATCACTTCCATATTAAAAAAAACCTAAAATGCTTCATCACGTCTACTAAAGCTAATAGTTCCTTTCTAGTAAAAAGATACCGTTTCTCCAATTCCTTCATAGCACGACTGAAATATGCTATAGGCCTCTTGATGCCACCTGACTGGATTTGACCTAAACAGGCTCCTATGCGTCCATCACTAGCATCAGTGTCTAAAACCATTTAACATTTTCATCGTCTACAAACTCCAGATAAGCTAAAACTTCTGTTGACATCATTCTATTTTTTAATTCTTCAAATGCCTAATCATGAGCCTTAGTCCATTTTGCTTGAAAATTTTGCACTCCCTTCCGAGTCAATTGAAACAAGGGATACACGGCTTTGGCATAATTTTTGACAAAGCGACTATAGTAGTTACATAATCCTAATAAGCTTCGTAATTCCTTCACCTCCTTTGGCTTCGGCCAACTCTTAATAGCTTCTATTTTCATCTTGTTGGTCTTAATTCCTTCTCTCCCAATCACATGGCCTAAATATTTTAGCTCACTATGGAATAAATTACATTTCTTAGCTATCAACTTTAGTCCTGCATTAATAAGTCTTTGGAAAACTTCCTTCAAATGCTCTAAATGCTCTTCAAATCATTTCGAATAAGTCACAATGTCATCTATGTATGACATGGCATATTTGTGCTGAATGCCCGCCAATACAAGATTCATAAGCCTTTGAAAAATGCCTGGTGCATTAGATAGGCCTTGCGCCATCACCTAATACTCAAATTGCCCTCTAGTTAAAGTTGAAAATGCAGTCATGTGTTTGTGCTCTTCCTTAATTGGAACCTGCCAATAACCAGAATTTAGGTCAAGACTACTAAAGTACTGACTGCCCATCAAATGCAAGAAAGTTTCCTGAATATTAGGCAACAGATATGGGAAATAATTTACCCTAGAATTTAGTACTCTGAAATCACTCACAGTGCAAATAGTATTATCCTTCTTGGGTACAATCACTAAGGGTGTTGAGTACGTAGAGTAGCATGGTCAAATTAAGTTCTTAGCTAGCATGTCATCTAACTGAGTGTCTACCTGCTTCTAAAGATGAGGGGGAATCCTTCTAGTTGGGATCCTCACAGGCGTCTCATCTTTTAATGAAATTTCATGTGTCACTAGCTGAGTTAGACCCATATCCAATTCATTTTGCGAAAAGGCTTCACTGTGCTGAATCACTTTCTCCTTTTTCTCTTTTGTTAAGTTCTCGCTAATATTAATTTCACTAATCCAAGACTTGTCATTAGATTGCGCCTGATCGACTCGCTCAGTAACTGGCTCTGATTGATTTTTCTCACTAGTTAGATAGGTAAGTTCTCTAGCTCTCATTGGCTTGGCTAAACCTACTAGCGATGATTTTGGCAAGTTAACTTCTACTAGACTCGAGTTCACGACTTCCACTATAGCTACTCCTTCACGCTAGTCACTAGAGTTGGATTCATCTCCAGAGTCTCTTCTCTTGCTCTCACACCATTTCCAATTGTCTCAATTGTCATTGGAGCTCCATAATTAGATTCAGAATTTTTTGCTAGGCATACGGATTCGCAATGCACTATTTGGTGGAATGACTGCCTTCTCCTGCATATATACTCGGCAAACCTTTACCAGAAGGTGGGTGTACTGCATAGGAATACACATTCCCTCTTTCAAGATAAGCATGCCTTTTGTTTGATGAATGCTCTCACACTGCTCTAGGAAAAACTCCATTCCGAGTATGTTATCACACTCATGGCTACATAGTAGGAAATCAATTTCGATTTCAAAGTCTCTAAATTTCACTGCAGTATGTACTTCGCCATCTAACTGAACTCTCGTTCCATCGAATGTGGAAACTCTCTTATTCGTCTCCCTAATTTGATCTTGTTCGAATAGTTTTGACCACACTGATTGACTTAAGAAATTGTTTCTGGCACCCGTATCTAATAAAAGTCCTGTTTTTCTATATTGCCTACTACTATTGCCTCGTAACTTTTATGATTCACTAGTTCTACCTTAGATTTGACAAAAACTTTACACTTGCTTACCTTTTTCGGCTTTGGTTGGCTTGCTTCAAGTGCGGGTTCTTCTTCTTCTTCTCGGGACTCATCGGCTGATGCTGACTCATCAACAGCAGATGCAGGGACAACATATCGCGATGCGGCAGATGCAGATGCAGAAAATACAGATGGTGCAGATGCAGGTGCATTAAACGCATTATTTACAGTTGTATCACGCATGTCTCTTTCGAATGGGGACAGTTTGCCAACCTTGAGAATCACACTTAGAGGCCTTCATTTTGCAATTAAATTTTCTGGAGGGACGTGGCCTTGTCTCTCAACCTTCAAACTTTAGTTTCCCTGATTACCTCGATTGCGGAACAGGCGGCACTGATGGTCAAAACCAGGCCTTATCGGTCCCGGATTCTGGCAGACTGCACACTTTCCTGGCTGCAGCACAAAATGATTTGCCTACGAACTCATTCCTTGGCCTGGGCCGATACATATTTGAAATTGTGGCTGAAATGCGGCTGCTGCTAGAATGCTTGACGCGGCATCTGAGCTGGACATGGCTGAGGCCCTGGCTTGTACAGTGGCTTATACGCCATGAGCTCTTCAATTCTCTTCCTCTGCTATTCCAGCCCATCCTTCTGCTGTCTCACCAGCTCCTGTAGCTTCTGCTGCTCATCCTCTCCCTCCTTCACCATCTTCACACCTCCTTTGTGTGACATATGCTACGCAACATTCTCCTAGCCTCCTGCAGATTAGCTGGCTGCGCAAAAATTAGCTTCTCCCTAGTGTCTGTTGGGATTCTTATCCCTTAATAAACTGTTCAACTACTTCCTCCTCGCGCTGTTCAGCGTTCATATTAGGAAAAGCCCTTGTGGACAACTCAATCAATGCATCGGCATAGGCTTCCGCAGTCTCATTCCTACCCTGCATTCTCCCACAAAATTCCTCTCAAAATTCTGATGCACTACCTATTCTACTGAACCTCTCTACTAGGCGTTCCTTAATCTCCTCATAGGGTAGCTCATCAGGCAAATTCAGCCTTTGCAATGCAGCAAATGCTGTTGCTAGATCTAGGTTAGCTAATAGCTTAGTCTTCCTATGCTCTACTTCTATTCCTTCTGCTTCACACCTCTGGTCGAAAGCAGTGAGCCAAATCCTAATATCCTGGCTAGGTGTAAACTTCTGTATCTTCACATGCCTTAATGGTCCTAATTCTAATTTGTTCCTAATCTCCTCAGCTAAAAGTGCAATTGCATCATTAATTCCTGTAGCCATCCTAACTAATGTACTTTTAAAATGTACTTTTAATTACTTAAAACACTATACTAGATTTTTGCCGGTTCCTCAATCCCACCGCTGCCACCAAGTTGTAGCAGGCCTGTTTCCTCTATCTCTCAGAATCCCACTAATGCCACAAAGTTGTTATAGGCCTAATCGCTGCCTACTGAGATCCCACCAATTAGTCACCAAGTTGTTGCAGGTTTATATCTATTTCTGCCTATTTAATCCTACTTAGCTGTACTAATATGCACTAAATTTGCTATTTCCTAGAATCTTATTTCTAAACTTACATGTACTTTTTATGTTATAGGCTATTGTTGCTACAAATTACCCTAGGTAGCTTCAGTGCCCAAGAGGTAAAACACTGCTGACTACTGCTAAATTCCTACTCTATAGTCCAAACACGGCGTTTACTACAGACCAAGAGGTTTCCAGCTTCTTTTATTACTGTCTCTCACAACTTAGAACTGCATCACGCTAATCTGAGCAACCTGAAAATTCTCCCTTCCTGGGTAATCCAACCTTCACACTGGGTATTCCACCCTTCTACACTGGGTATTCCACCCTTCTACACTGGGTATTCCATCCTTTACATTGGGTATTCCACCCTCTTTACTGGCAATCCTTGCTCATCACTGTACTGGCAAAATGCTCTTTGCTATCCAACACTGTAACTTAGTCTGCAATACTGCTTCAGAGGACTAATCAGAAGAACCAAATCTTAATTTCCTGTTAATATATTTATAGTATACCTTATATTATTATTTAGTATACCTTAGTATACCTTATATTTATACTAGTCAAAGTCTTTCTTTATTGGTTTGTGCTACAACATTAAAACAAATTTATTCACTTCGCTAAAACAAAAATTATTCAATAAAACAAATTTTGTGAATTAAAACAAATTATACGGTATTTGTTATTTGGTGGGAATTTGATTTTGTGGGAAAATACTAATTTAAACATAGGCCCTTCTACACTATGTAGGCCGCCTATCTTAGCAAGTCAAAAGACCCTCACTGAAGAACTAGGCCTATACTATTGTTATATGTTTTGCCCATGGATTTTTATGCTTAGGCCTATTTTAATCACTATTTTTATATTACCTAGGCTAGGCTAACATAAATAGGTAGGCCTATAGCTTATCTATGGCCTTAATAAATAGTAAGATACTATATTATCTATTTAGGTTTCTATGCTTTTTGGTGCCCAGGATTTCAGTGCCTCAAACTGCTTTCTTCTGCTTCTTGCCTCAATTGCATTATTGCCTCAAAGTTAGTGATGCCAAAATAATAATAAAAAAGTAATCCTACAATAAATATAATTAATAATTTACAAAATGTTTAAATTTCCTGATAAAAGCAGTATTCATTTTGTTAAACTAGCATATTTTTTAAATTTTGAAAAATTTGATCAATTTAATTGCATGCATTTGCCATGTCTTATATATACAAATAGAAGGCTATACCAAGCAAGGTATACTATAAATTATAAAAACTTAGTTATGTAAAGATTATAATCTGTCAATATTGGTATATTCTTCTGCAGTCGGGATGCATGATATCGGTATAACACGCGAGCGCCAGTAGGCGCAAGTCGTGTTATTCCAATATCATGCATCCCGACTGCAGAAAAGTGCATTGACTAGTGTTTCCAAATAGGCTAGTTGTTTATGATCGAGAAAGACAATGCAGTCTCAGTAGAATCTGTCTAGTTCAATTTTGTTATGTCATTTATCTCTCTCCCTCGCTGCCTTCTGATTGGCTCTCAGTTCTCGCCTCTTTCCTTGGTTGCGGACTCCACCCCACCCCCTGTCTTATCTTACACCCCCTCCAGTATATTTGAATAAATATACCCGTTTAGGCCCTGTGCTTCGCTATCGTTTTTTTCCGAAGCCTCTCCAAGGCCAATCTTTAAAACCGTACCGTTTCTCCGAGAAGACCACTCGAGGATATCGATTCCTTCAAGAATTTATGAAGAAACTTAGTGCGAGGGCCGGTCTAAGCAAGGTCTACAATAATCACTGTATTAGGTAAGTAAATTTCGTTTTCCGATATGGTATATAAATAGTATATAAATAGTATATTTATAAATAATAGTTTTAACTAGTTCATGTAAAATTACTTTCCTTTGATTCTCCCACAGAGTCACTAGAGTGTGCGATCTAGACGCCGCTGGCCATTCGCTGCAAGACATAATGCTTATTACCGGTCAGAAATGTGAGAAGACGGTCAAAAGGTATTTAACCAGGTGCCGGGACCACAGTCTGTTCAGGAGTTCCAAGGCAGTGAACTGTGCACTAAGCCGGCATATTCCAAGCACAAGCACAATGCCGTCCAATGAGGCGTCTTTCTCTGCTAATGCGAGCGGCTCTATCAGTTCTACTGTCTGCACGCAAGTGATGACGGATCACCAGTTGCAATGCCACCCCACAATCAATTGACGAGCCGGTTCCTCGGCCAGTTCATATCGAGGCCTGTACGTCCGACCAAGAATATGCGTGTTTGCATTGACGGCAACAACAATTTTATTAACACTGTGTTTGAGTAGGGCGTATCTATCAAAAATACTAATTCTTCGAGAGAAACTATGGCTTTAGACATTTCCCCCTCATTTTCATGCTATAAGTAGTTGTTGTCTATAATTTACAATTATAAACCGTATAAATAAAAATTAATCATCTAATAATTAATTTTTGGGTCATCTAAAAACTCGTTAAACTAATGTTTTTTTTCTATGGACAATAGCACGCATCCCGCGTGCGTGTTAATGGGTAGCGAAATGCTTGTCAATGCTATATATCAGTTTTGATTGAAATCTATATGACTAGTCTATTTTTGTATTGATTTCTTGAATCACATAATCTTAGTTTTTTATTTCTTGAAAAATCAAATCAAGATAAAAAATTAAATGAAACTAAACCATTTTTTTATTTAAAAACTAGTTCAGCTTAACAAACTGAATAATAAACTTAATTTTTTAAAGTTAACAAGTATTGCCAAGACATAGCACTTATTGTTAAATTAGGGTTCAATTTCTATATTTTTGTGTTCAATTCTAATTTATATAATTTAGGCACCAAAAAGCATAGGGACCAAAAAGTGTAGATACCTCTATTTCTATATAGCTATTACTATTATTCACTTTGGTAACAAGACATTAGCAATTATTGCAATTGGCAGTTATAGCAATTAGACACTTTGGTAGTAGATCTGGGTAAACTAGTTAACTTTTTATTTGTCAACTGTGTTAACAAGTTTATTATAGTTGTATAGCTCATATAGGGCCCAATTCATATATAGTATAACAAAGTATATAGAAGTAAAATATACTTATTTTGTTTGTAAACAAAATATAAAAACAATAACATTTGAATTTTTTGTATAAATAATTAATTAATTAATTTTTTTTATTGAAATAGATTGATTAAAATTGAAACTGATTGATTAGATTGGGATCCCTGTCATTGTGATCCCTTTGTTGTTATCATGTAATCAAAACTATTTAAATTAATACCCAAAGTATCTCATGAAATCAAGTCAATATGAAAACAATAATATATTTCACAACTAGTTAGTTGGGTATTAATTTGCAATGGCACAAAAGTTGCATAGTACTTGTAATTGATATTAAGTTGGATTTGCCAGTTTTGGTAATCTTACTCCATCAGACACAGAAGCAATTAAAAAAAATATTTGGATTTAAGCATTGTAGCAACTGATTGAAAATGTTGGTACTAAGCCTCAACTGAGTTATTGGCTCAGTGTTGGCTATCTAGAGTCCTCTGCCATATATTCTAGATAGAAATGAGAAAATTGGTAGCCACTTATTTCCATCTTAAAGTATTTTGCCAATCTAAATGTTTTCAAAAAAAGGAATTAGTTGTAACTAAGTAAAAAATAAGGAAGTGCAACAAATGTCTCAAATGAGGCTATGATTGCTCCAATAAGTAAAAATGCTAAAGCAATCAGGCTGTGTAGCCACAAGGACAGTTAAAACTATCAACCTGTTCTAATTTTTGTTTAAGACTACTAGACATGGCCTTGTAATAGATGTATTGGCCAAATGAAATTAGACAACTTGTTGGTTCCAGGTTGAAAATCTACCAAATGGCAGTTATCTGGACTTTTTCAAATCAAAATCTCGTATAAAAATGCTGAATGTTTGGTGCTAGTTGATGTGGGACCTCAAGAAATGGTAGGAACTGTCTTAGGTTTTGCCAGGGAGCAAGGAAAGATAAGTGGCTAAACAAACCTATGATGCTCCACATGTATAGCTAGCAATTGTGCAAAAAGTGTTAGCAAAGCATCAAAGGTGCCATCTAAGTAGAAGTTGTTGCCTCTAGTAGA
>NIVC01004114.1:0-60249 GCA_002269645.1 Macrostomum lignano | reverse complement strand
TCTTTAAAACCGTACCGTTTCTCCGAGAAGACCACTCGAGGATATCGATTCCTTCAAGAATTTATGAAGAAACTTAGTGCGAGGGCGGTCTAAGCAAGGTCTACAATAATCACTGTATTAGGTAAGTAAATTTCGTTTTCCGATATGGTATATAAATAGTATATAAATAGTATATTTATAAATAATAGTTTTAACTAGTTCATGTAAAATTACTTTCCTTTGATTCTCCCACAGAGTCACTAGAGTGTGCGATCTAGACGCCGCTGGCCATTCGCTGCAAGACATAATGCTTATTACCGGTCAGAAATGTGAGAAGACGGTCAAAAGTAATTTAACCAGGTGCCGGGACCAACAGTCTGTTCAGGAGTTCCAAGGCAGTGAACTGTGCACTAAGCCGGCATATTCCAAGCACAAGCACAATGCCGTCCAATGAGGCGTCTTTCTCTGCTAATGCGAGCGGCTCTATCAGTTCTACTGTCTGCACGCAAGTGATGACGGATCACCAGTTGCAATGCCACCCCACAATCAATTGACGAGCCGGTTCCTCGGCCAGTTCATATCGAGGCCTGTACGTCCGACCAAGAATATGCGTGTTTGCATTGACGGCAACAACAATTTTATTAACACTGTGTTTGAGTAGGGCGTATCTATCAAAAATACTAATTCTTCGAGAGAAACTATGGCTTTAGACATTTCCCCCTCATTTTCATGCTATAAGTAGTTGTTGTCTATAATTTACAATTATAAACCGTATAAATAAAAAATTAATCATCTAATAATTAATTTTGGGTCATCTAAAAACTCGTTAAACTAATGTTTTTTTTCTATGGACAATAGCACGCATCCCGCGTGCGTGTTAATGGGTAGCGAAATGCTTGTCAATGCTATATATCAGTTTTGATTGAAATCTATATGACTAGTCTATTTTTGTATTGATTTCTTGAATCACATAATCTTAGTTTTTTATTTCTTGAAAAATCAAATCAAGATAAAAAATTAAATGAAACTAAACCATTTTTTTATTTAAAAACTAGTTCAGCTTAACAAACTGAATAATAAACTTAATTTTTTAAAGTTAACAAGTATTGCCAAGACATAGCACTTATTGTTAAATTAGGGTTCAATTTCTATATTTTTGTGTTCAATTCTAATTTATATAATTTAGGCACCAAAAAGCATAGGGACCAAAAAGTGTAGATACCTCTATTTCTATATAGCTATTACTATTATTCACTTTGGTAACAAGACATTAGCAATTATTGCAATTGGCAGTTATAGCAATTAGACACTTTGGTAGTAGATCTGGGTAAACTAGTTAACTTTTTATTTGTCAACTGTGTTAACAAGTTTATTATAGTTGTATAGCTCATATAGGGCCCAATTCATATATAGTATAACAAAGTATATAGAAGTAAAATATACTTATTTTGTTTGTAAACAAAATAAAAAACAATAACATTTGAATTTTTTGTATAAATAATTAATTAATTAATTTTTTTTATTGAAATAGATTGATTAAAATTGAAACTGATTGATTAGATTGGGATCCCTGTCATTGTGATCCCTTTGTTGTTATCATGTAATCAAAACTATTTAAATTAATACCCAAAGTATCTCATGAAATCAAGTCAATATGAAAACAATAATATATTTCACAACTAGTTAGTTGGAATTTGCAATGGCACAAAAGTTGCATAGTACTTGTAATTGATATTAAGTTGGATTTGCCAGTTTTGGTAATCTTACTCCATCAGACACAGAAGCAATTAAAAAAAATATTTGGATTTAAGCATTGTAGCAACTGATTGAAAATGTTGGTACTAAGCCTCAACTGAGTTATTGGCTCAGTGTTGGCTATCTAGAGTCCTCTGCCATATATTCTAGATAGAAATGAGAAAATTGGTAGCCACTTATTTCCATCTTAAAGTATTTTGCCAATCTAAATGTTTTCAAAAAAAGGAATTAGTTGTAACTAAGTAAAAAAATAAGGAAGTGCAACAAATGTCTCAAATGAGGCTATGATTGCTCCAATAAGTAAAAATGCTAAAGCAATCAGGCTGTGTAGCCACAAGGACAGTTAAAACTATCAACCTGTTCTAATTTTTGTTTAAGACTACTAGACATGGCCTTGTAATAGATGTATTGGCCCAAATGAAATTAGACAACTTGTTGGTTCCAGGTTGAAAATCTACCAAATGGCAGTTATCTGGACTTTTTCAAATCAAAATCTCGTATAAAAATGCTGAATGTTTGGTGCTAGTTGATGTGGGACCTCAAGAAATGGTAGGAACTGTCTTAGGTTTTGCCAGGGAGCAAGGAAAGATAAGTGGCTAAACAAACCTATGATGCTCCACATGTATAGCTAGCAATTGTGCAAAAAGTGTTAGCAAAGCATCAAAGGTGCCATCTAAGTAGAAGTTGATTGCCTCTAGTAGAGCCTACAAATTTTCTTGGTATCTAAATACTAGAATTCAATTAATACCTAGCTTAGAGTCAAAGAATAAAAATGATTGACCCATGTGCTCATGAAATTCAGGTGGAATCACTGGGTCTATTAGATTGTTTAGCTAAACAGGCACTTTCGAAGTAGTTTTTTTTACATTTTGGATCATTTTCATTGATGCCTTTTTTGCAGTGCAACCCTAGCAGCTTTAGGCAGCTTAGCTAACATGATCTGCAATGATATTTGCTAGTAAATGCTAGGTTGAAGCAGCCTTAGCTTGCATGTTTGTAAAGGTATATAACATCTTCTTATGTTGCAGGGGTAACTTCTCTATTAAAATTCCCATTGTTGACACCAAGTTGTAATGGGGTGTTTTCCTTTGTCTTTATAAATTCTACTGTTATGCCACCAATTTGTCACAGGGGATGCTTATATGTCTTAAGTACATTTCTTAGCACTTTGAAATTATAACTGAATAACTAACTCGATAACTCCTTTCCAAAGATTTTTAAAGGTCTAAGAATGTGAATGCAAGTTTGTGGGTAAGAATAAAAAAATGATTTATTTGGGGTGAAATTTGCTTATATATATAGGGTCCTAGGGATGCATTTATAACAAAAAGTAATTATTGCCAATGTTTTATATAGTAAAACAAAAATAAAATGGTTTCTTATTTTTGCACAAGTTTAATGTGGCTACTATTTAACTATTTTTTGCATGTAAATCATAGTAAGAACTATACAAAATTATTTATCAATATTATTATGCATACAGAAATAGGCAAATATTATGTACACTAAACAATGAGTACAGGCTAGTACATACACTTACGCCAAAATCAAGCCTTTTTAATCAAAAGACAAAAATAACAACCAATCAGATAACTTGTAATGTTTACTTATCTAAAGTGTCTAAAAGCTATTTTGAAAATTTGTTCAGTTTTAAACTCTGCTTAATGAAGTTTGGCCATGATAGCATGATAGCATGCACTTGACAAGCTGCATTATAATTATTTATGTACTTTTGGATTTCCTAATGAACTAAGAAATATTGATCTATAAGCCAAGATTACCATTTAGCAAGCTCTTTTATTTGCTTCAAAACTTGGCTTGCTAGAGATTTCCCTTGTAATTGGTATATCTTCTTTTGCGCTTAAACTGGGAAAAGCCATACAAAACTGTCAGAAGTAAACTTTGTAATATTTTATCATTCAAAGAAATCTTTGTTAAACTAGATGCTAGATGTTAGACTAGTTGACTGCATAATTTATCTAAATTTTGTTTTAGAACTTTTATGCATCATAAACCATCAAAGGTAGACTAAAATAGTTTTTTTTTCAAACCACTAAATTGCAAATATTTCAGTATCAAAATTTTTCACTGATTGACTTTTTGTTAGCTAGCAAACCTTACTATCTTTTGTTATTACTAGTTTAGACAGTTTTGGTTATAATAGTTGCTTTGGTACCTATTACTAAAATATACCCAAAATATCAAGAAGACAAAGAGCATTCTAGTAAGTATTAGTTTGCTAGCAACCTGTATATTTTAATTTATTAGCAATAGTAGAGAGAATGTGGTATTAGATTGGTGTTATGTCTGCAGTTGTCAAAGGCAAGTACATATAAGCCTAGAGAGGGCATAATTCTGTAACTAATTGCCACTTGAAAATGTCCAACTGGCAAATGTCTGGCTAGAAAACATCAACTAGCAAATGTTAGCTGGCAAACATAAGCAAACATTGCAGACCCAACCAATATGAATTGAGGTTTTTATATATTATTTTAAGTAGGATCTTATGTTATTTTGAGAAAAATGGGAGTCTATACAGATGGTATCTTGTATAAATGAGAAAATGCTTGCCAACATTCTTTGACCTGTTTAAAATCTTCAAATTGAGAAAATCATCAAACTCTAATTGCAAAAAGCCTACTTTTACTACTTAGGTAACAAGAGTACTAAGTAACATAATAACTTAAGTTACTCATACAAATTAAATCAATAAGAGCAGAGAATTGTACTAGGCTAGGAAGTAGAACAAAAGGGCAATAATATATAGGAAAAAGTTGCAGGCACAAATAACATAATGGGCAGAAAAAGCTAGAATGATAGCGATGGAGACGAAAATAGTAAGTAGTACACAAAATGGAGACAAATGATTATAGTAAGCCAAGGCAAATTAAAATATAGCACCAAGTTCAAGTAGATTTCCAATGGGCAATGCTAGACAATCTGGCCATAGGATGAACAATTCGAGATAAACATGCAAAAGCTAATGAGCTCTTATACATAGACACTCACAAACTAGAGAGGAGGGGCAGGTGGCTGTGGTCTGGGGCTAAGATCTAGCATTTGCAAGTCAATCACAAAATAGTCTATCAGCACTAACAATTGTAGTTGGAATATGAAACAAAAGCTATTGGTGGAAAGCATGGCAGCAAAAAAAAGTGTTAATAGACAATGGCAGTTTAAGCCTGCCATTTTCTGTCTGGCTTGCTAAAGAAGAGCTAAATGTGGTTCTCAAAAGCCTAAAACAAGTGATTAATATACCATACTCTAGTTGCTAGGTTGCTAATGCTGGCTATAGGAAACACTGCGAACTATCATATTTATTTCAAGCTTGCGATAAATTTAATAACTAGTATAAAGTACTTTTAAAAAGTTATAGTAACAATAGTGTAAGATGTATAGGCCCTATGTGTTGCTAAAATTATGCATTTGTGTTGGCTATTTTAATTTACAATATTGCTGATTTTACTCATTTTAAGTATAGTAGCTAACCTGCAATCTAGTTCCCCCTTCGGGGCGCCCAATAAGCAAGGAGCAAAAATTATTCATGCAAATCTATTCAAAAAAGCTTTAAAAACTTGTTATGTTACATCATTTCATGCCTTGTCTGTCTATCTGACACTTAATTAGAGGCATACGCGGCAGTATGTTTTCTGAAATGGAGCTAGACTATAGCTGGGCATCTTCCATTGATAGTCAGTTCAATGCAGCACCATTGCCTAGGCTAGAAATGATGCTAGCTAGTCCTGCCAGCAAAGGCAGCAGCACTCGAGGTGGCCATCGTGGAGGTCGCGGTAGTAAAACTTCCACTGTCACCCCTAGAAGCTTGAATTATAGTGCAGCTTTGTCAACACCGTCACCTTCGCCTGTTGTGTACAGCGCCCTGACGTCACGTTTAGAGTTTGAGTCACCGGAGCAATCAGCTAATAGTGGTGTCAATGGTAGCTACTGGTTCACCAAAAGTTCCGGCAGAGGTCGTGGGCGTCGGTTGCATTTTGTTAATTATAGTTCAGGAACTTGGCGATCAGAGCTAGGCGGCAATATCGCTTTTAATTCAGCTGAAGGCGAGGCTGAGCATGTTGACGAAGACTGTGCCAATATTGACTTGAACCAATCAGTGATTGATTTAACCGACAGTGCCGATCAAGAATTGTGTAGCGCTGCTATTAGTCCGGATTGCCAATTAGTTAAAGAAACTGCTGCAGAGAGCAGCTGCGCACCACTTCAACAGCAGGAGTATTACATCATTGGACAATTTCCCGTACTGTTGGTATCTTGCGAGCAGGCAGGATTCTTAACTACTAACGAACAGTCCTCCAGTTGTTCAATGCTGAATCTGCAGTCGGTGACTTATCAGCAGCCTAGCTATAATTCTGGCGCTGCTAGTCAGCCGGGCCGTCATCATCCTCATCAGCAATCTAATTTTGTTTGCACAGACGATTGGAAACCAGATTTCAATACTAACGCTAATCGATCGTCTGAAATACTACTGGTTAAGCCATCGCCACAGCCGTCTCAGCAGCAGCAGGAGGAGCAGGCTCAGCAGTACCTGAAACAATGCCAGATAGATGCCCGCCTCGATTCGGGTTACGGCACCAGTCAAAGTTCTAGTTTAGTGGCTGGCTACTATGGATCTGAACAGTTGAGCCAGCAGCAAGTATTCTTTAACGAACAGTCAATGTTTTTGACTGGGGAACAACAGGCTGATAGGCGACAGGTGTGGTTGCCGAATCAGCAACTAACTAATGCTGAAACAATTATTCAACCTTCAGCCGAGATTGAGCCGCAGTATCCCACCTGCCAGCAGGGTGAGGCGGCAGACTTTTCCTTAGTCGAATTGAGCGTCTGCCAACCGAGCAGCGAATACGATAATTTAAACTCTTCAGCTGGTGCCTCCTCTCTTGGCAGTGTGCCAGCTATTTTGGGCGACTCCTTTTTCGATAATAATAATAACATTGGTGGTGATAAATCGCAATTCTTCGGCCTCTCCGCTGGCGCCAGTTTTGAATTAGCCGATTTATAATCTATGATCAACTGGCAATGAAGTCGGATTGGGTTACAAACATGTCAATAACGGGATGCCTTATAAAGCGCGCACGACATATGCTCATAAAAATTTAAAATCTATTGTCAGTACTTTTGATACACACTGGCACAACACAAGCGTGCAAGTTTGATTGGCACACACTGACACAAGCGTGCAAGTTTGATTTATACACACTGACACAAGCGTGCAAGTTTGATTTATACACACTGACACAAGCGTGCAAGTTTGATTGATACACACTGACACAAGCGTGCAAGTTTGATTGATACACACTGACACAAGCGTGCAAGTTTGATTGATACACACTGACACAAGCGTGCAATAAGGAGTTAAAAAAATTGCCTAAGCGCTTAAGTCACTGTGCAGATTTGCAAAATTATCAAAAAATACACGTACATACGCGTGCTAATTCAGCCCTTGACCAAGGACTCCATAAGGAAACTTTCTGTTGCTAGTTTTATAGTAATCTGTAATAATATTGTAGTCGATTTATTGTTGATTTAATCATGCATAACAGGTTTAAAAGTGCATTTTGAAGAATCTTTTTTATTAATAGCACTACATTCTAAAGTTTTGAACTTTCTACACTTGAATAATATCTATACTTGCCTTATTGCATTAAAAGCGTAGCGCATTCAAGTTTATCTGAATGCTATAAGTAGTATTTATAGCGCTTTAATAAGTACAAACACAATTTTTGTTATTTAAACTTATTTTTGTTTTTGAAAAAAAGCAGAATCGTGCGCTGATTGTCTTCATTTTGCCTTCATTCAAGCTCCAGTTTTTCCATTCTATTAACCATATCATTGCTGCTTTAAATTTTTAACAAAAATTCTAAATTTCTTTCTTTTGCCATTGTTCTGACAGTTGTTTTGTCTTCCAAATAGAATTTTTTGTCCGTTTGTGCTTCTTTTTTTAATATGAAAACATTCTTATAATACATAAATTTTTTTCGCACCATGGTTTTTTTGCTGTTGTACCGCCAGAAGTGAAATGGTTTGCGCGTTTAGTGGTGGCATTTAGTAGTATCTTTTCAAATAAAATCTACCCAAATTTTTTCTTCTGTCTTTGTTTTGTGTTAAATATATTTGTCTCTGTTATTTACGCTTTTTAACTATCCCTTTGAAATAAAGAAAACTATAGTGTATTAAAAACACCCCCTATGTTAAAGGACACCCAGTGTGATAGTGGACACCTCAGTGTGATAGTGGACACCCCAGTGTGATAGTAGACACCCCAGTGTGATAGAGGACATCTCAATGAGATAGTGGACAGCCCAGAAGACACCCCAGTATGATAGAGGACACCCCAGTGTGATAGAGAGAGTGGACAGCCCAGAAGACACCCCAGTGGGCCCAGTGGGATAGTGGACAGACCAGAGGACACCCCAGTGGGATAGTGGACAGCCCAGAAGACACCCCAGTGTGATAGAGGACAGCTTAGTGTGATAGAAGATACCCCAGTGGGATATTAGAGACTCCAGTGTGATAGAAAACACCCCAGTGTGCTTGAGGACACCTGAGTCTGTCAGAGGCCGTCTGTATGTGCTATCATTTGTATGATTATGTGTTTTATATAGATTTTTTGACTCTTCTACTTTCTACTGGCAGTAGTGCTGTGGCGTATTACTTCATTATATTAATATTTATTTTTAATGGCACCCTACAGTCTTTCTTCTGTCTGTGCTATTCAATCAGTTCGATTGAATCGAGGTCTGTTAAAATTCGGCAGACTTGATAATCATTACTGTTATTATCGGCGCCATCACGTGACTTACTATTCTTCATCGGCAAGTTCCATAGAAACGCAGCAGCAGAAGGAGCCAGTTAAGCAGCAGCAACAAACTAATGTCATTTCTTCCGCCCTGCTGAGATACTTCAATTCCCTGGCTAGCTGGTACGAATCACTAATTGGTTTAGACGATGTTCGTAGAGCTCAACAAGCTGTGCTCAATGCCGAGGAGAAATTCTTAGACTCTCAACAGCACAGGCGGACCCTGCAACAGCAACAGCAGGCGCTAAGCATGGAACGCGACAGGCTTGAATTAGAGATGGACAAATATCAGAAAGGAGAAGATAAATATTTGCAATTGATTTTGCGAGAGCACGATTTAATTAAATCTGAGCAGAGTCTAACTCAGCGAGTTCAGGTATTTGCTAGCTTTAATTGTTTGATTTATATATACTATTTTGTGGTTCATATATTTTTTACTCTAGCTGTTAGACTCGTATACTTTGTCTGTTAGACTCGTGTACTTTAGCTGCTACTGCTAGCCTCGTACTTTAGCTGCAAGACTTGTACTTTAGTTGATAACCTCATGTACTTTAGCTAATAATTTCATGTACTTTAGCTGCTAGACTCGTGCATTTTAACTGCTATACTCATGTACTTTAGCTGCTAGACTCAGTACTTAAGCTGCTAACCTCGTGTACTTTAACTGCTAATCTCATGTACTTTGGCTGCTAGACTTGTACTTTATTGGATTTCCTTATGTACTTTAGCTACTAATTTCATGTACTTTAGCTGCTAACCTCGTGTACTTTAGCTGCTAGACTCTACTTTGGCTGCAAGACTCAGTACTTTGGCTGCCAGACTCATTTACTTTAGCTGCTAGACTCCAGTACTTTGGCTGCTAACCTCATGTACTTTAGCTGCTAACCTCGTACTTTAGCTGCTAATCTCATGCACTTTAGCTGCTAACCTCGTACTTTAGCTGCTAACCTCATGTACTTTAGCTGCTAACCTCGTACTTTAGCTGCTAACCTCATGTACTTTAGCTGCTAACCTCATGTACTTTAGCTGCTAACCTCATGTACTTTAGCTGCTAACCTCATGTACTTTAGCTGCTAACCTCATGTACTTTAGCTGCTAACCTCATGTACTTTAGCTGCTAACCTCACGTACTTTAGCTGCTAACCTCATGCACTTCAACGCCCGACAGGCTGCCGAGCACGAGGAGCGCAAGAAGTTTAGCCAGCTGTCAGCTGCATTCCGCGCCAGCCACGAGCAGGAGCGAGCCCACAGCGACCGGACCAAGTACTGGACACTGATCGGCTCGGTTGCCGGGACGTTGCTAGGGGTTGGTGCAGCTTCTCTGCATCGCTGGCTGCGACTCCGCGAAGCAAAAGAAAATCAGAAACTAGCAGAGGCGTTGCGAGGACAAGCCGATCAGCTTAACAACCTGTTGGCGTCGTTAGCAACCGCTGCAAATGCTAATTCTACTGTTGCTAGGACAGATAGCAACAGTACTGAGGCATCGCTATTAGATAGTCCTACTGTTGATGAGGCAGCAAAGCAGCTGGAACTGGAACGGTTAATCGATATTGGAATGAAAAGAACAGCAGTTCTAGCGGCCAGTGCCGCCGCTTTGGGCTGTTTTGCAGCCTACTTGACTGTTAAATTATTCGGCTCATTGTCCTGATTTGCTTTGCTATGTTGATGCTGCATTAGACTGATCCTTGCTCAGGCTGATCCTCGCTCAGGCTGGTCCTTGCTCAGGCTGATCCTTGCTCAGGCTGATCCTTGCTCAGGCTGATCCTTGCTCAGGCTGATCCTCGCTCAGGCTGATCCTTGCTCAGGCTGATCCTTGCTCAGGCTGATCCTTGCTCAGGCTGATCCTTGCTCAGGCTGATCCTCGCTCAGGCTGATCCTCGCTCAGTCTGATCCTTGCTCAGGCTGATCCTTGCTTAGTCTGATCCTTGCTCAGGCTGATCCTTGCTCAGGCTGATCCTTGCTCAGGCTGATCCTTGCTTAGTCTGATCCTTGCTCAGGTTGATCCTCGCTCAGTCTGATCCTTGCTCAGTCTGATCCTTGCTCAGGCTGATCCTTGCTCAGTCTGATCCTTGCTCAGTCTGATCCTTGCTCAGGCTGATCCTTGCTCAGTCTGATCCTTGCTCAGGCTGATCCTTGCTCAGGCTGATCCTTGCTCAGTCTGATCCTTGCTCAGTCTGATCCTTGCTCAGGCTGATCCTTGCTCAGTCTGATCCTTGCTCAGTCTGATCCTTGCTCAGTCTGATCCTTGCTCAGTCTGATCCTTGCTCAGGCTGATCCTTGCTCAGTCTGATCCTTGCTCAGTCTGATCCTTGCTCAGTCTGATCCTTGCTCAGTCTGATCCTTGCTCAGGCTGATCCTTGCTCAGTCTGATCCTTGCTCAGTCTGATCCTTGCTCAGTCTGATCCTCGCTCAGGCTGATCCTCGTGGGCTGCGGGCATTTAAAACTAAAAAAATATACCCTCCTATAAAACTATAAGAAAAATAATAACAGCTTTTTAACTGTTAGATTTAGCAGTTTTGGCCATACACAAAATAACGAATAAAATGTTTCACCTATAAGCTTAGAAATTGTAGACAGTCTATGTTTGCCATGCTGAGATTAACTATATTTGTTATTCTTTGTTAACTATTTTTAAAATGAAATATTACTAACAAATCATCACTGCGAACTGTAGTAGGAAATGCTTATTTAATACAAACCGGCTTTACGTCTGCAGCGAACAGTATTTTGATTTTAAAGCTAACGCCTTTTTATTTTTTCTTTTCATTTCATACACAGAAATAAGCATTGTTGGATTCTTTAACTATCCAAAAAGTCGCCCATAAGCTTGCACAGTATCATCCTAAACTACCCCAGATAGACACCCCTAAACTACCCCAGATAGACACCCCTAAACTACCCCAGAAAGACACCCCTAAACTAACTCAGATAGACACCCCTAAACTACTCCAGATAGACACCCCTAAACTACCCCAGATAGACACCCCTAAACTACCCCAGATAGACACCCCTAAACTACCCCAGATAGACACCCCTAAACTACCCCAGATAGACACCCCTAAACTAACTCAGATAGACACCCCTAAACTACCCCAGATAGACACCCCTAAACTAACTCAGATAGACACCCCTAAACTACCCCAGATAGACACCCCTAAACTACCCCAGATAGATACCCCTAAACTACCCCAGATAGACACCCCTAAACTACCCCAGATAGATACCCCTAAACTACCCCAGATAGACACCCCTAAACTACCCCAGATAGATACCCCTAAACTACCCCAGATAGATACCCCTAAACTACCCCAGATAGATACCCCTAAACTACCCCAGATAGATACCCCTAAACTACCCCAGATAGATACCCCTAAACTACCCCAGATAGATACCCCTAAACTACCCCAGATAGACACCCCTAAACTACCCCAGATAGACACCCCTAAACTACCCCAGATAGACACCCCTAAACTAACTCAGATAGACACCCCTAAACTACCCCAGATAGACACCCCTAAACTACCTCAGATAGACACCCCTAAACTACCCCAGATAGACACCCCTAAACTACCTCAGATAGACACCCCTAAACTACCCCAGATAGACACCCCTAAACTACTTCAGAAAGACACCCCTAAACTACCCCAGAGAATCACCCTAAACTACCCCAGAGAATCACCCTAAACTACCCCAGAGAATCACCCTAAACTACCCCAGAGAATCACCCTAAACTACCCCAGAGAATCACCCTAAACTACCCCAGAGAATCAACCCTAAACTACCCCAGAGAATCAACCCTAAACTACCCCAGAGAATCACCCTAAACTACCCCAGAGAATCAACCCTAAACTACCCCAAAGAATCACCCTAAACTACCCCAGAGAATCACCCTAAACTACCCCAGAGAATCAACCCTAAACTACCCTAGAGAATCAACCCTAAACTACCCTAGAGAATCAACCCTAAACTACCCCAGAGAATCACCCATAAACTACCCCAGAGAATCACCCCTGAACTTCCCCAGGGAATCACCCATAAACTACCGAACTAGCAAGCAATCATTGTTTTATCCTTTCAGATTGCCTGAACTCACTTTTCTCTCAGTCTCATCGGCGAGGAAGCACCCCTTCCCGCTATTGCCGTCGGCATCCGAAAAAGCATTATCCCCTATTTCGTTTTTGTAATCCCCAAAACTTCGCTTCAATAAATTAAAGCATTCCGCCATGGATTCGAAACCGTCCTCGAAACTCAACTGTCGTCACTGCGGCAGCTCGGAGATCAACGAAGATCGAAGACGAGGCGACACAGTCTGCATGAACTGCGGCGCTGTGCTCGAGGAGGGTATGATTGTTAACGAGGTGGAGTTTCAGGACAGCGCCGCAGGCAGTGCTCAGGTTGGTTGTGTGCTTGCTTGTTAGTCCTGCTAGTGGATTGGAGGGTCGATAGGAAGTCAGACAGGAGAGTAGATGTTCGAGTAGAAAGGAAAATAGATATGAGAGTAGATGTTCGAGTAGACAAGAGAGTAGATGTTGGAGTGGACAGAAGAGTAGATGTTGGAGTAGAAAGGAGAGTAAATATTAGAGTAAGATGAAGATTAGATGTTCGAGTAGAAAGGAGAGTAAATATTAGAGTAAGATGAAGATTAGATGTTCGAGTAGAAAGGAGAGTAAATATTAGAGTAAGATAAAGATTAGATGTTCGAGTAGAAAGGAGAGTAAATATTAGAGTAAGATGAAGAGTAGATGTTCGTGTAGACAAGAGAGTAGATATTGGAGTAGAACGGAGAGTAACTATTAGATAAGAAGAAGAGTAGATGTTGGAGTAGAAAGGAGGATAGATGTGGGAGTAGATGTTGGAGTAGAAAGGAGGGTAGATATGGGAGTAGATGTTGGAGTAGAAAGGAGGGTAGATATGGGAGTAGATGTTGGAGTAGAAAGGAGGGTAGATATGGGAGTAGATGTTGGAGTAGAAAGGAGGTAGATATGGGAGTAGATGTTGGAGTAGAAAGGAGGGTAGATATGGGAGTAGATGTTGGAGTAGAAAGGAGGGTAGATATGGGAGTAGATGTTGGAGTAGAAAGGAGGGTAGATATGGGAGTAGATGTTGGAGTAGAAAGGAGGGTAGATAGGAGAGTAGATGTTGAGTAGGATAAAAAAAGACATGAAGTACTATAGAATAGTTAAAAGAGTCAGATGTAAAAAAATCTATAAAAGTACATCAGAGGAAATTGCTGTTGTGTGGCCTTGACTGCCCTTCCTGCCCTTCTCAAAAATATCCCAACTCCCACCCAGGTGATCGGACAGTTCATGGCCAATGACTCGTCCGGTTTCCTGCCGGGCAGCGCCAGCCTGGCCAGTAAGCTGGGCTTCCAGCGCGAGTCGCGACAGCTCACGCTGAACAATGCGCGCCGCCGACTCCAACAAGTTGGCGGCCAGCTGCGCCTGACGCAGCACCAGATTGACATGGCCTATAATTTCTATCGGACTATATTGAACCGCGGCTGGACTCGAGGCCGGAAGGTGAATTACGTTATTGCCGCTTGCTTGTATATTGTCTGCCGGACTGAGGGCACGCATCATATGCTGCTGGATTTGAGCGACCTGCTGCAGGTTTGTGTGGCCAATTTTACTTTTTGCGTGTTTTTTAGTTGCTTGATTTAGTGAGCATTGAGTCCTTGTTGCATTCAAGCTGGGTCTTTGTTGCATTCAAGTCACTGTTTCTCGGGTCCTTGTAGCAGTTAAGTCACTGCTTCTTGGGTCTTTGTAGCATTTTGGTGGTCACTGCTTCTTGGGTCTTTGTAGCATTTTGGTCACTGCTTCTTGGGTCTTTGTAGCATTTTGGTCACTGCTTCTCGGGTCTTTGTAGCATTAAGGTCACTGCTTTTCAAGTCTTTGTAGAATTTAGGTCACTGCTTCTTGGGTCTTTGTAGCATTTTGGTCACTGCTTCTTGGGTCTTTGTAGCATTTTGGTCACTGCTTCTTGGGTCTTTGCAGCATTAAGGTCACTGCTTTTCAAGTCTTTGTAGAATTTAGGTCACTGCTTCTTGGGTCTTTGTAGCATTTTGGTCACTGCTTCTTGGGTCTTTGTAGCATTTTGGTCACTGCTTCTTGGGTCTTTGTAGCATTTTGGTCACTGCTTCTCGGGTCTTTGTAGCATTTTGGTCACTGCTTCTCGGGTCTTTGTAGCATTTAGGTCACTGCTTCTCGGGTCTTTGTAGCATTTAGGTCACTGCTTCTTTGGTCTTAGTAGCATTTTGGTCACTGCTTCTTGGGTCTTTGTAGCATTTAGGTCACTGCTTCTTTGGTCTTAGTAGCATTTTGGTCACTGCTTCTTGGGTCTTTGTAGCATTTTGGTCACTGCTTCTTGGGTCTTTGTAGCATTTTGGTCACTGCTTCTTGGGTCTTTGTAGCATTTTGGTCACTGCTTCTTGGTCTTTGTAGCATTTTGGTCACTGCTTCTTGGGTCTTTGTAGCATTTTGGTCACTGCTTCTTAGGTCTTTGTAGCATTTTGGTCACTGCTTCTCGGGTCTTTGTAGCATTTTGGTCACTGCTTCTTTGGTCTTTGTAGCATTTTGGTCACTGCTTCTTGGGTCTTTGTAGCATTTTGGTCACTGCTTCTCGGGTCTTTGTAGCATTTTGGTCACTGCTTCTCGGGTCTTTGTAGCATTTTGGTCACTGCTTCTTAGGTCTTTGTAGCATTTTGGTCACTGCTTCTTGGGTCTTTGTAGCATTTTGGTCACTGCTTCTTGGGTCTTTGTAGCATTTCGGTCACTGCTTCTTAGGTCTTTGTAGCATTTTGGTCACTGCTTCTCGATTCTTGTGTAGTATTCAGGTCACTGCTTCTTGGGTCTATGTAGCATTTTGGTCACTGCTTCTCGGGTCTTTGTAGCATTTAGGTCAATGCTTTTTGGGTCTTTGTACCATTAGGTCACTGCTTCTTGGGTCTTTGTGGCATTTAGGTCACTGCTTCTTTGGTCTTAGTAGCATTTTGGTCACTGCTTCTTGTGTCTTTGTAGAATTTAGGTCACTGCTTTTGAGGTCTTTGTAGCGTTTAAGTCACTGCGTCATTGTTACCTGGCCATTTGTAAATCACCTTGGCTTAAGTCTTTGTAAGTCAGTTTTTCCTCAGGTCTTTATAGCGGGTAGATAATCATTCTCATTTCCCGGGTCTTTGTAGTGTTTGCTAGAATAGCCAATCCCCTAAAGTCTTTGTTGCCTGCTAAAGGTCAACTACCAGCTGTTTTTTTGCACACCGCTCCTACTCCAGGTAAATGTGTACGTTCTGGGCCGAAGCTACACTGAGATAGCCAAGCGCCTGTGCATCAACATCCCAGCTCTGGATCCGTGCCTCTATATTCAACGATTCGCTCAGAAATTGGAGTTCGGCGACAAGTCCAGAGAGGTGGAAACCACCGCAATGCGACTGCTGCAGCGGATGAAGAAGGACTGGATTGCGGTGGGCAGGCGGCCGGCTGGCCTGGCCGCATCGGCCCTGCTGGTTGCCGGGCGGTTGCATAACTATAATCGAACTGTTGAAGATGTAGCCAGGTTGTGATTTTATCTCTAAATTTTGTTTTATTGCCCCATTGGGATATTTGTAACTGACACAGAGCTCAAAATCCCCGATTATCCCCCATTGGGATATTTGTACCTGACACTGTCCTCAAGACCCCCAATTACCCCAATTCTGATATTTGTGTCTGACACTGTGCTCAAGATCCCCTATTAGGATATTTGTATCTGACAGTGTTCAAGATCCCCTTATTGGGATATTTGTGTCTGACACTGTGCTCAAGATCCCCTATTGGGATATTTGTGTCTGACACTGTGCTCAAGATCCCCTATTGGGATGTTTGTACCTGACACTGTGCTCAAGATCCCCTATTGGGATATTTGTGTCTGACACTGTGCTCAAGATCCCCTATTGGGATGTTTGTACCTGACACTGTGCTCAAGATCCCCTATTGGGATATTTGTGTCTGACACTGTGCTCAAGATCCCCTATTGGGATGTTTGTACCTGACACTGTGCTCAAGATCCCCTATTGGGATATTTGTGTCTGACACTGTGCTCAAGATCCCCTATTGGGATATTTGTGTCTGACACTGTGCTCATGATCCCCTATTGGGATATTTGTGTGTCTGACACTGTACTTAAGATCCCCTATTGGGATATTTGTGTGTCTGACACTGTACTTAAGATCCCCTATTGGGATATTTGTGTATCTGACACTGTGCTCAAGATCATCTATTGGGATATTTGTATCTGACAGTGTTCAAGATCCCCTTATTGGGATATTTGTGTGTCTGACACTGTACTTAAGATCCCCTATTGGGATATTTGTGTCTGTGTCTGACACTGTACTCAAGATCCCCAATTATCCCCCATTGTGATATTTGTATCTGACACTGTTTTAAAGATCGACTATTGGGATACTTGTGCCTGACACTGTGCTCAAGATCCCCTATTGGGATATTTGGTCAATTCCAAAGCCGCCCAAACCCGCCACAGAATCGCCAAGATCAGCGAGCAGACGGCGCGCAAGCGGCTGCAGGAGTTCGCCAAAACGCCCAGCTCCACCCTCACTATCGAGGAGTTTCTAAGCGTTGACTATGAAGGGGAGCACGATCCGCCCGCCTTCTTGGAGGGCCTCAAGCGGGCCACCACCGACCGAGATGAGACCGATATGGACCGGATGTGCAAGGAGGTCGGCGAACTGGAGGCCCTCATCGATAGGGAGATGGAAAAGCTGCAGGTAAGAGTAGCCAGCCTCCCAGATCCTCAGTTGCTGGGCCAGCCTCCCAGATCCTCAGTTGCTGGGCCAGCCTCCCAGATCCTCAGTTGCTGGGCCAGCCTCCAAGATCCTCAGTTGCTGGGCCGCCTCCCAGATCCTCAGTTGCTAGGCCAGCCTCTCAGATCCTCAGTTGCTGGGCCAGCCTCTCAGATCCTCAGTTGCTGGGCCAGCCTCTCAAATCCTCAGTTGCTGGGCCAGCCTCCCAGATCATCAGTTGCTGGGCTAGCCTCCCAGATCCTCAGTTGCTGGGCCAGCCTCCAAGATCCTCAGTTGCTGGGCCAGCCTCTCAGATCCTCAGTTGCTGGGCCAGCCTCCCAGATCCTCAGTTGCTGGGCCAGCCTTTCAGATCCTCAGTTGCTGGGCCAGCCTCCCAGATCCTCAGTTGCTGGGGCAGCCTCTTAGATCCTCAGTTGCTGGGCCAGCCTCCCAGATCCTCAGTTGCTGGGCCAGCCTCCCAGATCCTCAGTTGCTGGGGCAGCCTCTTAGATCCTCAGTTGCTGGGGCAGCCTCCCAGATCATCAGTTGCTGGGCCAGCCTCCCAGATCCTCAGTTGCTGGGCCAGCCTCCCAGATCCTCAGTTGCTGGACAGCCTACCAGCTACTCAAGCTATGCAGATAAAATCCAAGATTCACTCCACCGCACCACAGGAGCGCCGAGTTCGCGGCATCGTCTCGGGTCTATTCGTAGTCGCTGGGACCGGCACCGCGGCGTCGACCTCTTCAGCAGCGGCTGGCCAGCAGCCATCGACACCGGCAGAGCCGGCGGCCGCAGAAAAGCCAGACGTAAAGCCCGACGCTGCCGCTCAGTTTCTGTTGAACTGCGACGATGCCGAAGTGAATCTGAGCGCCCGGCACGTTCTGAAAGACGCCCTGGAAGGCGTTGTCGATGCCGAAGAGCTGGAATGCTGCGTCGACGATCTTCATCAGGCTGTCGGCGCTGGACCATCGTCTCAGCAGCAACAGGAGCAACAGCAGCCTCAGACTTCGTCGAGTTCTTTGACTAGATCTGCTGGTCACGGCGTCGACCATATGATGGCTGCCGTTGGTATCGACATGAAGCCGGCATTGAGTTCGCTAGCTCAGGCGCCTGGCATTATAACAAAATCTGAGTGTTACACTTCCATAGAAACGAAGGTATTGGCTCTTTGATTTGGAAAAATTGTTGCCACTTTTAGATACTGGCTCCAGTCTTTCGAAGTCATATCGTGTTTTTGATAGCTTTTAACTTCCTGCAATGGAACCTGGTCCATTTCAAGGTCTCAAACTGGAACACTTCGAGGTCTTTGAGACTGTTGCGGTTGCTTCCAATGTCCTTCAAATGTCCTTATTGGTGTCTGGTTCCTTCCAATGTCCTTCATTGGTGTCTGATTGATTCCCATATCCTTTGTAGGTGTCCGGTTGATTCCAATGTCCTTCAAATATCCTTCATTGGTGTCTGGTTTCTTCCAATGTTCTTCAAATGTCCTTCATTGGTGTCTGGTTTCTTCCAATGTTCTTCAATGTCCTTCATTGGTGTCTGGTTTCTTCCAATGTCCTTCAAATATCCTTCATTGGTGTCTGGTTTCTTCCAATGTTCTTCAAATGTCCTTCATTGGTGTCTGGTTTCTTCCAATGTCCTTCAAATATCCTTCATTGGTGTCTGGTTTCTTCCAATGTTCTTCAAATGTCCTTCATTGTTGTTTGGTTACTTCCAATGTTCTACAAATGTCCCTTCGTTGGTGTCTGGTTTCTTCCAATGTCCTTCAAATGTCCTTAATTGTTTCCTGGTTGCTTCCAATGTCCTTAATTGGTGTCTGGTTGGTCCTAATGTCCTTCAAATGTCCTTAATTGTTTCCTGGTCGCTTCCAATGTCCTTAATTGGTGTCTGGTTGGTCCTAATGTCCTTCAAATGTCCTTCATTGTTTCCTGGTTGCTTCCAATGTCCTTAATTGGTGTCTGGTTCGTCCTAATGTCCTTCAAATGTCCTTCATTGGTGTCTGTCTAACTTTGTCCAGTTGCTTTCAGTGTTCACCAGCTGTCTGATTGCTTTCACAGACTTTAATTGTAGAGCATTTTTGCTCACTTATTTAATTCTCAGCCGTTCTTGGCGCCAACGGACGACGCTGCCAACGACGGCGAGTTGAGTCTCGAAGGCATCGACGACGAGGAGCTGGAGCGGGAGTACCTGCTCAGCCGGCGAGAGGTGTTGATTAAAGCGCGCGACTGGTACCGGCGCAACGCCGACTGGCTGCGCGACACCGAGAAGCGTCGGGCGAAGCTGGCCGCTGTCGCCGCTGCCGCAGCCGCCGCCGCTTCAGGCGACCCGTCTGGCGTGGGCAGCGTCGACGTTGACGACGACGTCGCTCAGCTGGCGGCCGCCGCCTCCGCCACCGCTACGTCGGCGCCGAGACGGCGAACTAAACGAACAGCCCATGCTAGCGGCATTCAAACCACTGAGCAGGCGATTGAAGTGGCAATCAGGTTTGAGTTTGGGGAGCGATTGACAGGTTTTTGGGTTGGTTTTTTAGTGTAGATAGCGTGAATTGGCCTCTGGGTACGTGGGCTGGTCGGTATTTATGATAGTGGGTATTTACGCTAGTGGGTATTTAAGCTAGTAAGTATTTAGACTAGATTTAGGCTAATTGGTATTTAGACTAGTGGGTATTTAGACTAGTGGGTATTTAGACTAGTGGGTATTTAGACTAGTGGGTATTTAGACTAGTGGGTATTTAGGCTTGTGGGTATTTAGGCTAGTGGGTATTTAGGCTAGTGGGCATCTAGGCTAGTGGGCATCTAGGCTAGTGGGCATCTAGGCTAGTGGGTATTTAGGCTAGTGGGCATCTAGGCTAGTGGGCATCTAGGCTAGTGGGCATCTAGGCTAGTGGGTATTTAGGCTAGTAAGAATTTAGACTAAATGGTATTTAGGCTAGTGGGTATTTAGACTAGTGGGTATTTAGACAAGTGGGCATCTAGGCTAGTGGGCATCTAGGCTAGTGGGTATTTAGGCTAGTGGGTATTTAAGCTAGTGGGTCGCGTATTTAAGCATGCGCAGACGTGTGCCTTTTTGAGAGTGAGTAGATCGCAAAACAACTAGTCACGTGTCGCATCAAGTAGAGAAATTTACTTGCGAGATCCCTGGTCATGTAGTTATTAAAAGTACCTCTCCCTTCACCCCAATCCCTCGCCAGATCCAAGCGCTCCCTGTCCTCCAAGATCAACTACGAAGCTTTGAAACTGCTGTCTGAGCCTCTGGTCAAGCAGCAGCCAGGTGAGGAGGCTGCCGCTGCAACTGCCGACCAGCACTCGGCACTTCCCAGTCCGGTTGCGGTGAAGCCGCCGCCGGCTGGCGATGACTTGCCTCCGCCGCCTCCGCCTGCAGTTTCTTCTGCCAACGCGCCAATCGACATTGACCATGTCGATGCTCCGTCTACATTGTCGAAACAGGCGTCGGCTAGTATTGATGTCGTGTCTTCTGCTGCTCCTGTTCCTGCTCCTGTTTCTGAGCCATTCCAACAAGAATACAGTCAGATCGTTGAAGATCTAGACGATGAGGACGAGTATTACGACGACGACCCGTCTTCGAATGTAGTCCAGCTTTTACGACGCGAAGGAGCCGGCCAGTATGGCGCTGGAGCTGACGACTTTGATGACGAATGGATTGATTGATTAATTTCATTGTAATACCAGTCTTTCATTGTGCCTGCGGGTCAGCTGTTTTTTTCCGCAAGTGCAAATTGCACCGAAGTCAAGGGTGAATAGAATGATTTTGTATATAAAAAGGTAATGAACTACAAGCTATTATTGTATTGGATTGTACGTGTAATGCGTTATTAATCAGCGATAAATTAATTGTAAACAGTTTCTCGCGTTTGCAATCCTAATCGGTATCGTTTTATCGTATGTAGAGGTCTTTCTACTTTAAGTAGTTATGTTCTGTTTGATTTAAAGCTGCTAGCTGGAAGTCTTGCTGTAAAGGATAAATACAATAGTGTGTAGAAGTAGATATTAAGTAATACTGTACGAGTTATTACAATATAATATTTTGAATGCTTTTATATTGTTTCTTCTTTGAAACACTAAATGCATGCACCTTTTGCAGCCGACGTACGCGCAAATATTGACAAGTGTAAAATACAGGATTTACAAGTGCATGCAACACTCCAATCTCGGGGGCCGTAGCCCAGCGGTCTAGCGCAGGTTCTGGTGTGCCAGCGACCCAGGCTCGATTCCAAGTGCAGTCACATTTGGGGCTGAATTGGAATCTCGGCTTGGCTCTGCTCGTGCAATTAACGGCCTTGAGAGCCAACCCTCCAAGGCGCAGTGAAGTGTACATGCCTAACGATAAAATAAAGTTAGGTCCGCTGTACAATACCCGTGTGAGTGCGTGCCTGTGCGTATGACTGCGTAGGTATCCGCGCGCTTGTGTGCCTGCTCAGGGGAGTCGGCGGAATGGGCAGTAATGCCTCTCGCCAGTTGTGTGCCAATGTCGCTTAAAGTGCGCCAGGGTGCACAAAGCCCCCTGCCTCTAATTAAAAAACACTCCAATCTCGAATAACTATGGCGTCCTTACTGCATTAGAAGGGACTCATGACGCACTAATAAAAAGGAGCTTATGCAAAAAACGAAGTAAAACAAATAGGAATTTATATATGTAATTTACGATAAAACTCTAAACTCTAGACTAGTAAGCTCTAAACTACAATAACGTAATAAGTTCCTGTGTAAAATCATATGGGAATCCAGGAATATCACAATCGGCAGTACTCTTTTTAGCTTAATTGACTTTCAAATTAACGGGTGCAGCGATGTTTGGTTTTGATTAAAAACGAATACAAAATGTGAACAACATATAGGAATGATTTTACATTTAGAGGCAGTTGGTATTTTTTTCTATATTAAAACACTATGTGTTGCATTCAAAATGCAATTAATTCTAACTCAAAGTTTTATTTCAATTTCAAACCATTTACAACTTTACGACAAAACTATTCGTCAGTTTTAATTAAACTAACATGTTTACAATAAGAAATGAATTTATAGGTATAAAAATCTTGCAAAATAATTAATAAATAACTTTTTTCTTTGTATTAAAAAATAAATTTTGTTGTACTAATTGAGAGTTTTACTACAACTTTTAAGTGGCATTTGTTTCGTATAAAATTATGCGACTCTATGTTTATCTGTTCATTCATTAATTGAGTCGTTTTGGGGTTAAGCCTTTAACTTTAGACCAAAGTAGACTAAAAGACTTTTGTTATTTTATCGTATTTACTAAACGATTCTTTGCGTTAAACTCAATATTCTACATTAAAAAACTTACAAACGCAATATCGTGAATATGTTTTACTTGTACAAGTAACTGTTATTATTCGTTTTTTGGAAACATCGTTTTGCTTAAAAAGCTAGTCTTTAAAATATCCTTACACTACAGACTCACAAAGTGTCCGTGACATGGCGAAACATGGTTGTTATTTTTATGCTAAATTAAAATTACACATCGGCTATGGAAATAATAACTGGACTAACTGGCCTGTTTAGTTAGATATTTGATAAGCCTAAATAATTTATGATAAAAATTTGGCATTTAGTTTTCTCTTTTAGTTTTTTAAAGTTTAATTTTTTAATATGGTAGCAATGCTTATTTTGTTAAATAATAGAAAAATAAAGGCCAACACCAACATATAAGTAAATTATTATAGGCCTAGCCAATGCATTTCGACATGAGTGGTCATCTTCAGGGCTTGCACTCATGGTTCACAATTCCAAATATTTAAATAAATAAAGAAAGTCAAAAGCTGTATAGGGAAATAGACAAATGGGTTTAGTCTGGTTGATAATTGTATATTAAGAGACAAAAATGTAGTAGTGCTTCAATACTGTACAAATTTTGAGCAATAAAGGTATGTTTTCTTAGAAACTAAACTTGTGCAAAATACTAGATAAATATTTTGTTTTACTGCGTGAAATAAATTGGGGAATTATTTTTTGTTTTAATTGTATGGGGGGAAACCACTATATATAGGAGCAATTTTATAGCAACTAAACCAACTGTCTTTTACCCGTGAGCAAATAATTGCGAACAGAATAAGCAGTTCAATCTAAAACTATTTCAAAGTCTTCGAGCTAAATAGCGACTTATTCATTTGCAAAACCTGTGAAATGATTCCAAGAAATTTGCTAAGAGAAGGGGATTGGGACTAATTCTTGGAGATATACTAAGAGAGGCGCCGTGACCCTCTAGTCTCGGTAACGCCTGATTAGGACTATTCATCAATACATATACTAGTACTAGACCACTCAGGCCATAAGCTACCAGAACGCTACCAGAAAGCAAGCCATAAGCTACCAGAAAGCAAGCCATAAGCTACCAGAACACTACTAAGAACGCTACCCAGAAATATTTAAATGAAATTCTAAGAAATAGTTAGGAAGTAAAAACAAGTATAATCAGGATAACTGTAGGAATAACACCAGTTACAACTTGGTGGCAGCTTGTAGGACATTTAATAAACACTAATAGTTAGAAGTTTAGAAAGACAGAGCCAAAAGGCCTGTCACAAAAATAAATTAAATTTTTAGGCCATCACACAGAACAAAGAAACACAGCAAACAATATTGGCAGGGAAAATGCCACAAACCCACACCAAGCCTAGAAAACTTTGAGCTATAAACTGACTCCTCCACCTACAAGCTAAGTATTTAGACTAGGTTTATGGTGTTTAATTTGCAAGGCTTCTAGCACTCTGAGTTTGCTAGGCCTATCAAATCTATATCTATCCAGAACAGTGAAAAGCTTAGTCAACTCATGCTCACAATAAGCATTACAACTAAGCAAGTGATCATGTATATGATGCATAGCAGTTATTCATTCTATGCTCCCTAGCCCTAGTATATAGGTGCCTTTTGGTTTTTCCTATATAGGAAATTATGTTCTGATCACCAGAGCAACAAAATTGATAGATGACACCAGTAAACAGAGCTCTAGGGGCCTTCAACTTCAACCTGCTAACAAACTGGCCAATTTTGGCAGTCTGAAACACAACCATGACCTGAGAGTTGAAATACTTCAAGAAATTTCTTTTAAGCCTCTTTTCCAGAGTCAGGGATGGGACACCAACGTTCCAAGAAATAGGAGTTTGGTCAGATACATGCAAATTTGGCGACAAACAAATTCAGCGACAGAGATTCACAATGGACTAATTTGGCAAAAGTGAATTCGGCGACAATCTAGGCAAATTTGGTGATACCTTTTTATAGCTAGCCTAAAGACAAGTTAAAGCAAACTACATGTAAAAAGGCTTTCTTATAATACACGTGATGAAAGTTTTAAAAATGTGAAATAATGCCCACAAAAGCATGTTAAAGGAACCAAAAAAGTGTTTTGTTAAATTGGACATCCTGCATTTTGAGAAATCTGAGTAGTGAAAAAGGGCCATGAAAAGTGAAAAGGAAAAAGGAAATATGAAATATGAAATTAACAAACATTTCTTGGAAAGAACTTAAAACTCAATAAGAATAAATTATAATAGATAAAACACACTTTGTTAAAAAGGGAAAGCTAATCTGCATTATAGAATACCATTCTACAAAAAGAATTATCCAAATCATAGGCAATTGTTTTTCCTTCATTAATTGTCACCAAATTTGCCTAGATTGTCGCCAAAATTGCTTTTGCCCAACTAGTCCATTGTGAATCTCTATTGCCAAATTTGTTTGTTGCCAAACTGGTCAGCACCCGTTTGATCAGCACATCACTGGAATTTGACCTTTTAGCTTTGTCAGTCAAACTAGACTCAGTCATTTTCTTAGTTAGAAATCTATTCAGCACTTTACCAACAAAACCCCTAGGGAAACTATTACTTTGAAAAATGTCAGTGAGCTTGACCACTTCTTGGTGGAAAGATTGCCAGGTACTACAGATATTGAATGCTCTGTGTATCATACAATGGACAAGACCAGCCTTCCATTGGTGTGGGCACAATGCATTAAAGTTAAACATGAGACTAATAAATGTGGGTTTACCGTACACCTTAGTGCTAACAGTGTCCAGACTCAACTCAACCTCAATGTCAAGAAAGGGCAACTTCTTATCATCCCCTTCCATGGTGAACCAAATGTTTGGGTGAGTAGAGTTCAGCACTTGGAGAAATTGACTTTGCTTACTAGCCTCATTGAAGATTGCAAAGGTATTATCAACATACCTCCTATAGAAGGTTGGAGCACAGGGAAGAGACATCCACTGCTTCTCCCAGTGTGCCATGCAAATGTTAGCCAGTGTGGGAGCAAGCGGGCTACCCATATTATACCTATCAACTTGGCAATTAGTATTTGTCTTGGAAGAGAAAGATACCCAAAGTAGCAAAAGTCAACAACTTCCTAAACACCGCTTTTGGCATTTCAGGAGACTCAGCAAAGACATGGTCAGTTAAGTTGACTCAAGCCAAAGTCTAATTATTTAATGCATAAATTATATAGTTTGAGCTATGCCTAACTTATATTTGTGGTTACTATATAAATAACAATAAATCATTCTGATATTAGATAAGAGCTAGGCCTATTAATTCCTAAATAAGTGTAAGGACTGAGATCCAGTCTAACTAGGCATATTTTAAATAGTAATCACATTGTTTCATAAAGTTAAGGCTAGTATGGCTTAAAATATACAAATTATTTTTTCTTTATACTTTCTATTTGACACTATGGACTATAGTTCTAGATGTATTTCACACTATAGTCTACATATTTGTATGCCAAAATAATGTATACGATATTTGGGTCATTATATTTATAGGAATTTTTCCTACCAAAAGGCCACCAATGACTAGACTATGGTATATAATAATAGAATATGCCATAAACTTATTGCTACAATATAATTAGCACTTTGCAAATTAAGCTTAAGGTAATAACTAGTTTTGTCTTGCTTATTTAATTAGCTAAATTTTACTTTTCTTTATGCATGCCCAGTTTAAAAGTTCCATAAATCACAAGATATCAACATATTTAAGCAGTTTATTCAGGAGATTTTATTCTCTGTGTGTTGTTTGCTTTTAAATTTTATTCTATTAAATCTAAAAAGACATGATTGACGATTTGAAAAGTGAGCAAGCCACTAAACCACCATCGGCTGTGTCGGCATTCTGGCACAATATTTCTATGCGATACCAAGCAGCTCTAGACAAGTGCACACCATTCACTACTGGCCGATGGGTTGGGTTCTGCTTACTGTTCCTGCTGTTTGCTTTGCGAATTATTTTAGTGCAGGTAAGTTTTTTATGGGGGTTGCAAATGTTCCACTTTTAGTCTGTTTGTGTATGGAATTAGAGTCGAGCTTAATCAGGGCTTTTAATTATAATAATATTTAGTTGTTCAAGTACCCCGAAATCAGAATTAAGCTGGAGATGATGAACACATCGAAATCATTATTAAAGTGGTGACGATGAACACGCTGAAATCGTCATCTAGCTTGTGATGAGCACCCCGAAATGATCATCCAGCTGGTGATAATGAGCACCCCGAAATCATCATCCAGCTGGTTATGATAAGCACCCCGAAATGATCATCCAGCTGGTGATGATGAACACCCCGAAATCATCATCCAGCTGGTGATGATGAACACCCTGAAATCATCATCCAGCTGGTGATGATGAACACCTTGAAATCATCATCCAGCTGGCCAGTGATGAACACCCCGAAATGATCATCCAGCTGGTGATGATGAGCACCCCGAAATGATCATCCAGCTGGTGATGATGAACACCTTGAAATCATCATCTAGCTGGTGATAATGAGCACCCCGAAATCATCATCCAAGAAGAGATGATAAGCACCCCGAAATCATTTTTTTCAGCTTGTTATGATAAGCACCCCGAAATGATCATCCAGCTGGTGATGATGAACACCCCGAAATCATCATCCAGCTGGTGATGATGAACACCTTGAAATCATCATCCAGCTGGCCAGTGATGAACACCCCGAAATGATCATCCAGCTGGCCAGTGATGATGAACACCTTGAAATCATCATCCAGGTGTGATAATGAGCACCCCGAAATCATCATCCAGGTGTGATAATGAGCACCCCGAAATCATCATCTAGCTGGTGATGAGCACTCGAAATCATCATCTAGATGGAGATAATGGATATTTTAATTTTACGCTTGTGTACTTTTACCAATTAAATTTTCATTCGCAATCAAAAGTGATATAAATTGACATTTGCCTTAATTCAATTCTCGCAGGGATTCTACATAATCGCCTACGCATTGGGTATCTACCTATTAAACCTGCTAATTGGTTTTCTGACCCCAATGGACGCCGTGTCGCTGGACGAAGACGGGCCCAGCCTGCCAACCAGGGCCAGCGAAGAGTTTCGGCCGTTCATTCGAAGATTGCCGGAGTTCAAGTTCTGGTAGGCAGGCTGTAGTAGGGGGCTTTGGGGGCGTGCTCATGCTCACTGAGTGTTATTTTGTCGATTGTAAGAAAATTTACTCAGTATTGAATCGAATGTAGTATTGACTTACAACCGAAAGGTCGGGGGTTCGATTCTCGACCGAGTTTTAACAATTTGTGTCCTTGACCAAGATACTTAACTCTCTGCATTGCTTCAGTTCAGCCAGCTGTAAAATGGGTGCCAGCATTAGCTGGGGTAATTGAGGTGCAATCGCTTATTACTTTTACTGACTATTAGAAGGTCAAACAGCTGATACAGTACACCCTGCGTGAGCTTGTGTATGTGAGCTTGCCTTTTTGTATGTGCTCAGGGAATGGAAAGTGCTGTCTAGTAAAGGATTTACGAATTCGAATTAAATAAAAGTACACAACTTGCACAACACCATGTCAGGTACTCTTCAACCAGGGCCACAGTGATCTCCCTGTTCTGTACTCTGGTGCCGGCATTCGACATACCAGTATTCTGGCCCATACTAGTTATGTACTTTTTCTTGCTATTCACTCTGACTATGAAGCGACAGATTAAGGTGAGAAAGTTCACGTCTGGTAAAATTGTCTATATAATTACAGAAGCTAGAGTGAAGAAGAAGATGATTTATAACTCAATTGCCCCCCCCCCTCAGCACATGATCAAGCATCGTTATATTCCGTTCACCTACGGCAAGCCGCAGCACAAAGGACGCGAGGACAATGCAAGTCCTGTTGGAAGTCAGCACGCCGCTAAGTCCTAACTGGTCGAGTCTGACTGCACTCTGTGCAACTTATAATATGCATGATTTGTCTTTTTAACATGGTAACTCTCTGTTTTGTACGTTAATAATAGTCCTTTGAAGTGGGTGTTGGTGATGGTAAACTTGGGAGGCTTTTGCTGTTGATTTCAAGCCTTAAGAATCCTAAAGGATTCTGTGTGACTGCCGAACTTCAGTAATCCTGAAGGATTCTGTGTGACTGCCGAACTTCAGTAATCCTGATGAAGGATTCTGTGTGACTGCCGAACTTCAGTAATCCTGAAGGATTCTGTGTGACTGCCGAACTTCAGTAATCCTGAAGGATTCTGTGTGACTGCCGAACTTCAGTAATCCTGATGAAGGATTCTGTGTGACTGCCGAACTTCAGTAATCCTGAAGGATTCTGTGTGACTGCCGAACTTCAGTAATCCTGAAGGATTCTGTGTGACTGCCGAACTTCAGTAATCTTGAAGGATTCTGTCTGGCTGCCGAACTTCAGTAATCCTGAAGGATTCTGTGATTGCTGAACTTCAGTAATCCTGAAGGATTCTGTGTGACTGCCGAACTTCAGTAATCCTGAAGGATTCTGTGTGACTGCCGAACTTCAGTAATCCTGAAGGATTCTGTGTGACTGCCGAACTTCAGTAATCCTGAAGGATTCTGTGTGACTGCCGAACTTCAGTAATCCTGAAGGATTCTGTGTGACTGCCGAACTTCAGTAATCCTGAAGGATTCTGTCTGGCTGCCGAACTTCAGTAATCCTGAAGGATTCTGTGATTGCTGAACTTCAGTAATCCTGAAGGATTCTGTGTGACTGCCGAACTTCAGTAATCCTGAAGGATTCCGTGTGACTGCCGAACTTCAGTAATCCTGAAGGATTCTGTGTGACTGCCGAACTTCAGTAATCCTGAAGGATTCTGTGTGACTGCCGAACTTCAGTAATCCTGAAGGATTCTGTGTGACTGCCGAACTTCAGTAATCCTGAAGGATTCTGTGTGACTGCCGAACTTCAGTAATCCTGAAGGATTCTGTGTGACTGCCGAACTTCAGTAATCCTGAAGGATTCTGTGTGACTGCCGAACTTCAGTAATCCTGAAGGATTCTGTGATTGCTGAACTTCAGTAATCCTGAAGGATTCTGTGTGACTGCCGAACTTCAGTAATCCTGAGTTTTTAGAGAATATTAATAACTATAATGTTACTTCATGCTATATGTCGGGTATAAAAAGGAAAATCTTGTCCTTATTTCTGTTTTCAAATTGTTTCCTTTCATATTGTTGGCGAATGAGTTTGATGCTGCTTATAATAATAATTTGGTATAAAATTCAGCACAAAAACGCGCTACATATGCCAGTTCCGTGTGCATAAGTAGAATATATAATATATACATATTGCATCGAGCAAAGTTGTTGCTATTTGAAATTTATTCAGAACTTTTTCTCCAGCGGCAGGCAGCTCTCTACCGCATAAATTATGCTAATTAGGTTGCTTCCTACCTTGTTGCAGTTTAAAAAAACAAAAATAAACTCAAAGGCAATATGTGACGGCCAAAGTGACCAAATTGTGTCTGACCTCTATTTGTCCCCTTTGCCCTTGTGTCTAAATAAAAAACACATGATATCGTATTGACTAGTCTTGAACAGAAATCAATTTGATAAATGAGATAATGAATTTTGTTCATATTCCTTTCTAGATTCGGTTTGTTTAAGGTTCTATCTTTCTGAGAAAAAGACTTTATTGATCAAATGTAAACCGTAGTGTTTAGTCGATTATGATGTCATAAGGTTCGATATGAGTAGTTAACTATTAATCTACTAATGCTATTTTTAATTTGTTTTAAAATGTTTACAATTAAATAAAAAACATCTTACTGCCTTCCAGTGTGCACCCGCATCCTAGAATTAATTAAATTCTGCATTAGGTTTCAGACACAATGATGCAGCCTAATTCAATTGTTGCAAAATTAATTTAACAATTTATCTTTATAAAAGTGTATTTCTATGCGTAAAGTTTTATTGTCCCTGCTACATTATGTCATAAATAATTTGCTAGCTGATTTGCACTGCGACTTCTCTGGTGTTCGAATCATTTTCTTCTCGAGTTTGTTAAAATTTAAAATTTTAGTTCCAATTTGCACGCGGTTGAACACATCGTGTAAAACCCACCCCCAGAAACTCCATCAAAAATCCGCCCCCACCCTTCAAAAACTCCATCAAAATACGCCCCACCCTTCAGAAACTCAATCTAAAATCCGCCCCCCTCCAAAGACTCCATTAAAAATCCTCCTACAATTTGCTTCCTCCTCAGAAATTCCATCAAAAGTCCGCCCCCCTCAGATACTACAGCTAAAATCCGCCCCCCTCAGATACTCAGATACTACAGCTAAAATCCGCCCCCTCTCGGATACTACAGCTAAAATCCGCCCCCTCGGATACTACAGCTAAAATCCGCCCCCTCGGATACTACAGCTAAAATCCGGCCCCTCTCGGATACTACAGCTAAAATCCGCCCCCCTCTCGGATACTACAGCTAAAATCCGCCCCCCTCAGATACTCAGATACTACAGCTAAAATCCGCCCCCCTATCGGATACTACAGCTAAAATCCGCCCCCTCGGATACTACAGCTAAAATCCGGCCCCTCTCGGATACTACAGCTAAAATCCGCCCCCCTCTCGGATACTACAGCTAAAATCCGCCCCCTCAGATACTACAGCTAAAATCCGCCCCCTCGGATACTACAGCTAAAATCCGCCCCCTCAGATACTACAGCTAAAATCCGCCCCCTCGGATACTACAGCTAAAATCCGGCCCCTCTCGGATACTACAGCTAAAATCCGCCCCCCTCGGATACTACAGCTCAAATCCGCCCCCCTCCCTCGGATACTACAGCTAAAATCTGCCCCACCCCTCGGATACTACAGCTAAAATCCGCCCCCCTCGGATACTCCATCTAAAATTCGCCCCCCCCTCAGAAACTCCATCTAAAATCCGCCCCCCCTCGGATACTACAGCTAAAATCCGCCCCCCCTCGGATACTACAACTAAAATCCGCACCCCCCCTCAGATACTACAGCTAAAATCCGCCCCCCTCGGATACTACAGCTAAAATCCGCCCCCCCTCAGATACTACAGCTCAAATCCACCCCCCTCCCTCGGATACTACAGCTAAGATCTGCCCCACCCCTCGGATACTACAGCTAAAATCCGCCTCCCTCGGATACTCCATCTAAAATTCGCCCCCCCCCTCGGATACTACAGCTAAAATCCGCCCCCCCCCCTCGGATACTACAACTAAAATCCGCGCCCCCCTCCCTCAGATACTACAGCTAAAATCCGCCCCCCTCGGATACTACAGCTAAAATCCGCCCCCCTCAGATACTACAGCTCAAATCCGCCCCCCTCCCTCGGATACTACAGCTAAAATCTGCCCCACCCCTCGGATACTACAGCTAAAATCCGCCCCTCGGATACTACAGCTAAAATCCGCCCTCCTTAGAAACTCGATCTAAAATCCGCTCCCCTTTAGAAAATCGATCTAAAATCCGCCCCCCTCCCTCAGAAACTCCATCTAAAATCCGCCCCCCTCAGAAACTCCATCTAAAATCCGCCCCCCTCAGAAACTCTATCTAAAATCCGCCCCACCCTCAGAAACTCGATCTAAAATCCGCCCCCCCTCAGAAACTCGATCTTAAATCCGCCCCCTCAGAAACTCAATCTAAAATCCGCCCCCCCCCTCAGAAACTCAATCTAAAATCCGCCCCCCCCTCAGAAACTAAATCTAAAATCCACCCTCCCCCTCAGTAACTACATCTAAAATCCACCCCCCTCAGAAACTACATCTAAAATCCGCCCTCCCCCTCAGAAACTCCATCTAAAATCCGCCCCCCTCAGAAACTCCATCTAAAATCCGCCCCCCTCAGTAACTACATCTAAAATCCGCCCCCTCAGTAACTACATCTAAAATCCTCCCCCCCCCTCAGTAACTACATCTAAAATCCGCCCCCTCAGTAACTACATCTAAAATCCACCCCCCCCCTCAGTAACTACATCTAAAATCCGCCCCCCACCTCAGTAACTACATCTAAGATCCTCCCCTCAGAAACTCCATCTAAAATCCGCCCTCCCCTCAGAAACTCCATCTAAAATCCGCCCTCCCCTCAGAAACTCCATCTGAAATCCGCCCCCTAAATCTGGTCAACATTTCTGGCTAACAGTTGAGACACGGGGTGCATCTGTCATCGGCAATACAGAGTACGCGGTGCACTACTAATAAAGCAAATAAATACCCAAAGCAAATGGGCAATCAAGTTGGCAGTGTTAGCAGCGCGGAAGTCAATAATAAGTATAACCAATGCTTGCAAGATCTCACTGAGTACGAACTGCAGACTAAGCTTAAAGAGACTGCATTTTTTAAAGTTGTTCGATCGAGGTATGTTCTAAATGTCAAGTTTAGTGATGTTTAATTACTGCAAATATTTTTCAGTATTACAGACAGTTTCTACTTGTTTACCGCTTATTTTCAGACACTCGGAAGGCGATGTTGTGCTCAAGGTGTACATTCCGCCTAATTCTAGCGTGCCCATAAAAGAGTATTTAGATCGTATTGACGCCCAGAAGAGGGTCTTTCCTAATCCTACCAATGCCAATGTCCTGCCCTATCAGAGGTAGGCAATTTCTGTTTGTTTGCATCGCAAATTATTAGTATACTGCATCTCATGGTTTGAGTATTTAACTGAATTAACAACTTCAATCAGAACTATAAACTCACTCTCACTGAATCACTCTAAAGTACAATAAGTACTCTGAGACACCACACTGAAGTACAATAAGTACTCTGAGACACCACATTAAAATGCAATAGGTACTCTGAGACACCAAACTGAAGTACAATAAGTACTCTGAGACACCACATTAAAATGCAATAAATACTCTAAGACACCACACTGAAGTACAATAAGACACCACATTAAAATGCAATAGGTACTCTGAGACACCACAATGAAGTACAATAAGTACTCTGAAACACCACATTAAAATGCAATAGGTACTCTAAGACACCACACTGAAGTACAATAAGTACTCTGAAACTCCACACAGAAGTACATGAGTACTCTGAGACATCACTCTAAAGTACAATAAGTACTCTGAGACATCACTCTAAAGTACAATAAGTACTCTGAAACACCACATTAAAATGCAATAGGTACTCTAAGACACCACACTGAAGTACAATAAGTACTCTGAAACTCCACACAGAAGTACATGAGTACTCTGAGACATCACTCTAAAGTACAATAAGTACTCTGAGACATCACTCTAAAGTACAATAAGTACTCTGAGACATCACATTTAAGTACAGCAAGTACTTTGTGACATCACACTAAAGTACAACAAGTACTCTGAGACATCATACAACCCCCATCACAGATGCCATTATTCGGAGCGCTACGCCTGTCTAGTGCGTCAGTTTGTAAAGTACAGCCTGTACGATAGAATGGACACTCGGCCGTTTCTATTGGACGTAGAGAAGCGTTGGATCGCCTTCCAGCTATTGTGCGCAATCGCTACGCTAAACAAAGTGTCACTGTGTCACGGCGATATTAAAAGTGAAAACGTCCTGCTCACTAGTTGGGGCTGGGTACTATTGACGGATTTCGCTCCTTTTAAACCCGTGTTTTTGCCAGACGATAATCCGGCAGATTATAGCTTCTATTTTGACATTTCTGGTCGAAGGACTTGCTACATTGCCCCTGAGCGATTCTATCATGCTAATCGATCTTCCGCTTATGGTAAGGCAGCGGCTGCTTCTGCTAGTGGAGTCGCTTCAACGGCTGCTGTCGAGCCCGATGCAGACTTTGGCCTCAGTCAAAAACAACAGAATGTGGTAGGCGCATTTCTTAGAAACTGTGGTGTTTTCAAGGCTTATTAAAATTGTGTTTTTATTTTAACAAACCAAAATATAGTTACATCCGCTTTCAGTTCACTTTTAAAGTGTAATAAATATAGATTTAGAGTTTTATTTATTTTGAATTATGATGTCACGTACGTCGTAATTGTGTAAGCGCGGGTGAAATTTGCATTTCTTAGAAATCGTGTTTTTGAAGGCTGCTTCTTTATTAAAAAAGATAGTAACGTCACACTCATTATCAGCTCACTTTAAATTTAAATAAGTTTAAATAAATTCATAGTTTAATATTTATTTCGCTGTCAGGCCTTGAAAGTTAAGCAATATTAGCCCGGGTTAGTTAGTACTTAGTTATCATCATATCTAAAATTTGATTTTATATTGAAAACTAACAGAAACGCGGACAACTGGAGCACAGCATGGATGTGTTCTCCGCTGGATGCGTACTATTAGAACTGTTTAGCGAAGATTCCAATAGTCAGCCATTCGATCTGTCTCAATTGTTGGCATTTAAAAAAGATCAATACACGCCTGCTAAACTAATACTGCGACTGGCGGATGAGAATATTCGGGTGAGAATTTGACTCTTACCATTATGGTTCGTAACTTGCCTGATCTTAATGAATTCGCGCCTCTAAAATACCACAATGGCACCCTTTATGATGCCCCAATGACACCCCTTATGATGCCCCAATGACACCCTTTATGATGCCCCAATGACACCCCTTAAGATGCCCCAATGGCACCCTTTATGATGCCCTAATGACACCCCTTAAGATGCCCCAATGGCACCCTTTATGATGCCCCAATGACACCCTTTATGATGCCCCAATGACACCCCTTATGATGCCCTAATGACACCCTTTATGATGCCCCAATGACACCCTTTTTGATTTCCCCAATGACACCCTTTATGATGCCCCAATGACACCCTTTATGATGCCCCAATGGCACCCTTTTATGATGCCCCAATGGCACCCTTTATGATGCCCCAATGACACCCTTTATGATGCCCCAATGGCACCCCTTATGATGCCCCAATGACACCCTTTATGATGCCTCAATGACACCCTTTATGATGCCCCAATGACACCCTTTATTATGCCCCAATGACACCCTTTATGATGCCCCAATGACACCCTTTATGATGCCCTAATGACACCCTTTATGATTTCCCCAATGACACCCCTTATGATGCCCCAATGCACCCTTTATGATGCCCCAATGACACCCATCACAGTGCCACCATGACACTCATCACAGTGCCACCATGACGCCCTCAAATAGCTTCTAGAGGAAAAAAATAAATTAAAAAACCTGGTTAACCAACCAGGACCTGATCACCACCATGCTGAGCAAAGAACCGCTGAGTCGCCTATCTGGCGAGGAGCTGCTCATTCAACAGCGAGGCAAAGCGTTCCCGGACTATTTTTACACCTTTCTAAAGACCTACTTGGCCCCGTTCGCCTCGGAGATACAGCTGCCGGATGATAAGATTGCTAGACTGAAGAAGTAAGGGCTTGGTTGAGTTGTTTGCTCAGATATGGAGATCATTTCAACAAAGCTCGAGCTAAAAAATCTTCGGGCATGTAAATCTTCGAGTTTGTGAAGCTTCGAGTTTGTGAATCTTCGAGGTTGTAAAGCTTCAAGGTTGTGAATCTTCGAGCTTGTGACGCTTGAGTTTGTGAATCTTGGAGTTTGTGAATTTTTGAGTTTGTGAATCTTTGAGTTTGTGAATCTTCGAGGTTGTGAATCTACGAGCTTATGAATCTTCGAGGTTGTGAATCTTCGAGTTTGTGAATCTTTGCATTTGTGAATCTTCGAGCTTGTGGATATTCAGGCGTGTAAAGCTTTGCGCTTGTGAATATTCAGGCTTGTGAATCTTCGAGCTTGTGAATCGTCGAGTTTGTGAATCTTCGGGCTTGAGAATCTTTAGGCTTGTGAATCTTCAGGTTTGTGAATCTTCAGGTTTGTGAATCTTCAGGTTTGTGAATCTTCAGGTTTGTGAATCTTCAAGCTTGTGAATCTTCGGGCTTGTGAATCTTCGAGCTTGTGGATATTCAGGCGTGTAAAGCTTTGCGCTTGTGAATCTTCAGGCTTGTGAATCTTCGAGCTTGTGAATCGTCGAGTTTGTGAATCTTCGGGCTTGAGAATCTTTAGGCTTGTGAATCTTCAGGTTTGTGAATCTTCAGGTTTGTGAATCTTCAGGTTTGTGAATCTTCAGGTTTGTGAATCTTCAAGCTTGTGAATCTTCGGGCTTGTGAATCTTCGAGCTTGTGGATATTCAGGCGTGTGAAGCTTTGCGCTTGTGAATCTTCAGGCTTGTGAATCTTCGAGCTTGTGAATCGTCGAGTTTGTGAATCTTCGAACTTGTAAATCTTCGAGTTTGCGAATCTTCGGGCTTGTGAATCTTCGGGCTTGTGAATCTTCGAACTTGTGAATATTCAGGCTTGTGAAGCTTTGAGCCTGTTAATCTTCAGGTTGGCAAACAGCCCGTCGGGCAGTGCCCTTGTCGAAACCGAAGTTAGATAGTTTGAAATACAATTAAAATCAATATCTACTCACCTAAAAGGCATTGTGAGCATTGATTGATATTCCATTTATGAGTGTATATTCTCTTGACACAACTTTCAGAGCCCTATTCACCCAGAGTCACATTGCAAAGTTTCTCATATTGGATAGCGACAAGAAGTCCGAACGGAACGTTGGATTAGTAATCATTTTGAACTTGTTGACCTCGTCAGTTCGGCACGTTCGCTTTGCCCAATCGAAACTGGACGGTTTGAAGTGCTTGGAGAAACTGGCCTGCCATCTGCCTGATCACATCGTGCTCGACCGGATACTGCCGTATATTGTGAGCTTCTCCCAGAATCCTCATTTAATCCTTCATCAATCTGCTCAACAGAATCCCTAGTTATCTCTTCATTACCAGCCTGTTCCTTTATCATCATCACCAGCATGTTTCACAGAATCCCTCTATTCATCATCATCACCAGCATGTTTCACAGAATCCCTCTATTATCCTTCATCATCATCATCAGGCTGTTCCCCAGAATCCCTCTATTATCCTTCATCATCATCATCAGGCTGTTCCCCAGAATCCCTCTATTATCCTTCATCATCATCACCAACCTGTTCTCCGGAATCTATAGTATCCGTACTGAAGTACAATGGTTTTTTCTTCCGGGTTTAGGCCCTTGCGGATTACCTTAATCTTGAGCCTCTTCAGTGGGAAGTTCTCTCAACTCTCAGTAGCGTAGGTAGTGCTGCCACCAGTTCCTTCAGGTCTCGGCCTTCGGTGAGGTGAGCTTCCCGTCGGAACGAAATAACGAAGTCAACGAACACAGCACCTAGTGCAGAATTGCAGTTCAACGTACTAGGCGTCTCGTCAGCAGTACCTGCCGGGCTTGGATGGCAGAGGGAGGGCTGAGTTAGTCTCTCGTAGGCTTGGGGCGCTTTAGTCGGGTCTCAGTCAGACCAATACGAACAGACTCAATGTATGCAGTCGGGCACTCAGTTCAGACGCTAACGCACACGGGTCTTAGAACTCGGGAATCAAGAACTCCTTGACGGAAACAAGGGGGAGAGAGCTCCTATTTATAGCCGGGAAACACCCACGCAGAAGACCTCGTGACTCGTTCTATTTTTAGAACTGACGTCACTCGAGAGTCTTGGGCAGGGTACAAGCGTGCGGAAGACCTCGTGACTTGTTCTATTTTTAGAACTGACGTCACTTGAGGTCCCTGGCCAGAGTACACGCGGCTGTGACTCAGTTGCTATTTTTAGCAACATGAGTCACTCCTCTCCTTAGAGAAGGGAGGGGTCCGAAAGCACGTGACTCACCCGGTAAACAGGGCCAACAAATTGGTTTTAAGACTCAAAGAACGCAAGAACTGTCATGTGACTTTCTCACAAGACAGGGAAAACGGGACGGGAGCGAAACAGAGACAGCCCACAGCCGAGAGGCTGGGAGCTGAGAACGGAGACGCAGAAGGCCAGAACAGGCCAAGGGCAGCAGCAGACAAACGAAGGGAGGGGCAGGAAGCTGACCAGCGGCAGACAGCAACCCAGGGCGGAGGCGAGGGAACAGCTGACAAGGGCGACGCCTAACCATAAACTAGCGGCTCACTACACTATATAACTCTGCCCTAATCCCAAATCCTCAGCTGGACATGATGACGGATTCCAGCAGCCGAGTTCGGTCTGGCGCGATCCTCAGTCTCGCCAACACCGTGGGCCGAATCGATACAGTCGGCTACAAATACGTCAATCTGTTTGCCGACTACATCTTCCCCACAGTGGAGCACCTGTCTAGGGACGTCTCAGTACAGGTGCGCTCGTCGCTGGCCGAAATTCTCGGCCGTCTGGCCGATACGGCTAAGAAGTTTTTGGACAGCGTCCGCGAACAGTCGATGGCCGCTTGGCTGCCACCGATGGAGGGTCAAAATGCGACGATTACTGCGCTTAGTCAGCAGGAGGCTCAGCATCTGAGGGCCATCAATTTCGAGGCGGAATTGCAATCGTTGAGGCGGACTGTCTCTGGTTTGACTGTCACTCTGCTGCACGATTCCTGTCCCGCTGTAAAACAGGTCCGCTGGGTTTTATTAAAAACCTCTCAGTTGCTATGGTGTCTGATTAGTTGCTATGGTGTCTAATTAGTTGCTATGGTGTCTGATTGGTTACTATGGTGTCGGATTGGTTGCTATGGTGTCTGATTGGTTGCTAGGGTGTCTGGTTGCTAGGGTGTCTGATTGGCTGCTATGGTGTCGGATTGGTTGCTATGGTGTCTGATTGGTTGCTATGGTGTCGGATTGGTTGCTATGGTGTCTGATTGGTTGTTATGGTGTCTGATTGGTTGCTATGGTGTCTAATTGGTTGCTAGGGTGTCTGATTAGTTGCTATGGTGTCTGATTAGTTGCTATGGTGTCTGATTAGTTGCTAGCAGGGATCTTATATTCCCTAGATAGGCCACTTTGTATGGCGGTAATAGGGAAAGTGCAACCGCTGTTTTTCGTAACCTGTGTGAAAAAGCCGACATGGGTTGCTTATAAATTTGAGTTCAGTAGCTTATGGACATAAACGCTATTTTTTAAGAATATAATAAAACTTCTCATAATTTAATAAAAAGCTACTCAGTCAAACTAAGAATGATGCATGCACTGCAGAGACTATGACGAAATTGAGTTCAGTAGTTGATTTTCGCGCTGTCGCGAGTTGCAAATTTTTTTACATTAGCTTCTATGGCCACATAAGTGGTTGATGAGTGGCCCATCTTGTGTATATATTATCTTTGGTTGCTAGGGTGTCTGATTAGTTGCTATGGTGTCTGAATAGTTGCTATGGTGTCTGATTAGTTGCTATGGTGTTTGATTGGTTGCTATATGGTGTCTGATTGGTTGCTATGGTGTCTGATTGGTTGCTCTGGTGTCTGATTGGTTGCTATGGTGTCTGATTGGTTGCTATATGGTGTCTGATTGGTTGCTATGGTGTCTGATTGGTTGCTATGGTGTCTGATTGGTTGCTATGGTGTCTGATTGGTTGCTATGGTGTCTGATTGGTTGCTCTGGTGTCTGATTGGTTGCTATGGTGGCTGATTGGTTGCTATGGTGTCTGATTGGTTGCTATGGTGTCTGATTGGTTGCTATGGTGTCAAATGGGTTGCTATGAAGTCGGAATGCTGATGCATGGTGAATAATGTTCTCAAACCGCATACTTCAGTCCGTGCTCTGCTCCGACGCGCTCCGCCTATGCACGTTCTTCGGCCGGCGCGAAGCCTCCGATCACGTGATGTCGCACGCGATCACGTTTCTAAACGAGGGCCCGGACCTGAGATGGAGCTTCTACGAGCAGCTGTACTGCATGGTGGCTTTCATTGGCGATCACGGCGCCGAGATGCTGGTGCCGCTGCTTGAACAGGGGCTGGCAGACCCGGATCCCGCAGTGCTGGTGGCCGCCCTGATCTGCCTGCGCTCCCTCGTTGCCGACAGATCCAGCGACGTTGGCAGGCGATTCGGCGCGCCTCTCTGCGCCAAGTGAGTTGGTTGAGTAGCTTGTAGCGGCTAGTAATGATGATTGATATGTGGCGTTAAGCTGTTTTTATATGTAGCGATTCGCTTCTAAATTCCTTTTTGAAGACTTGCAATTTACGCCTGTAATTCCTCATTCTCAAAGAATCGCTACTATAATTGCTTTAAAGAAGCCTTAAGTTCCCTTGCCTTAAGTTTCCCCCAAAAGAATCGCCACTAAATTCCCCCAAAAGAATCGCCACTAAATTCCCCCAAAAGAATCGCTACTAAATTCCCCCAAAAGAATCGCCACTAAATTCCCCCAAAAGAATCGTCACTAAATTCCCCCAAAAGAATCGCTTTTAAATTCCCCCAAAAGCATAGTCACTAAATTCCCCTCAAAAAATTGCTGCTAAGACTAAATTCCCCCTGCCGCACCCCAATAGATCCCTGCCGCTGCTCAGCCATCCGGACGTATTCGTTCGGCACGCAGCCGCCGGCTTGCTGTGCGCCACCGCCGGTCGCCTCGGGCCCGCCGAATTCCACTGCCGTCTGGTGGCGCCGGACAGTCCGAACTCGCCGCGGGTGTCCAACCACCTGCCGGCCGCTGCCAAACGGCTGGCGGGAAGTCAGCGGCACCTCGCCAACGAAGTGCTGGTGCTCAGCGCCCTAGGGCCTCCCGTGCCGCCAGCCGCTTGGCGTTGCCTAGCAACCACTCCGCGTCATCTGGTTGAGCGGCTGTTCGTTGCACTGGAGGAGCGGCGACATGTTCGGCTGCGCTGTCAGACGGCTGGGGCTGGCAACATTCAGGACTCGGCGGGGGGCAGTGGGGACGAGTCGGGCGCTGCCGCTGACGGTGAGGACTGAGTCGCCCTCCCAGATCCTCAGTTGCTGGGCCAGCCTCCCAGATCCTCAGTTGCTGGGCCAGCCTACCAGAGTGTCAGTTGCTGGGCCAGCCTCCCAAATCCTCAGTTGCTGGGCCAGCCCCCCAGATCCTCAGTTACTGGGCCAGCCTCCCAGATCCTCAGTTACTGGGCCAGCCTCCCAGATCCTCAGTTACTGGGCCAGCCTCCCAGATCCTCAGTTACTGGGCCAGCCTCCCAGATCCTCAGTTACTGGGCCAGCCTCCCAGATCCTCAATTACTGGGCCAGCCTCCCAGATCCTCAGTTACTGGGCCAGCCTCCCAGATCCTCAGTTGCTGGGCCAGCCTCCCAGATCCTCAGTTGCTGGGCCAGCCTCCCAGATCCTCAGTTGCTGCTCTCCCTAAGCCCGCAACCACTCAGCAACCCCTGCAAGACCTCCCCCGCCCCGCCCCCGCAGGCCCTCAGCAGCCGTGCTACGCCAGGCTAGAGGAGGACGCGGCCGCCCTCCTAGCCAAACTCGGCCACCTCGGCCTGGAGGAATCCATGGAGGATCGCCTGTTGGCGCTGCGCGACCTGGCGCTGAAGCAGACGACCGCCAGCTCCGCAGCCGCATTGTCAACGCCGTCAGTGTCGTCCGCCGCGGTTGATTACATCGGCGTCGAACGCTTGAAGCTGTCGGATTTGGCAACTGTGACCGAGCAGCAGTCGGTGCTGCCCAGGCATCTGTCTCTGTCAGCCACTGGCGTGACGGTCTCGGCGTCGAATGTCGTCGCTGCGTCGGTCTTGGCTGGCCAGCCTGCGGCATCATCGCTGGCCTCGATGGGTGCAGCGGCGCCGGCGGCGTCTCTTGGGGCGACTGCCGCTAGCGACTTCGCTTCCGGGTCTTCGGTTGCAGTTGCCGGATCGTCGCCGTCTGCAGGTGGCGGAGCTCCGGCGGGTTCCGTTTCCATAGCAACCACTGCCGCCGCTGGTGTTGTCCTGCCGCCAGCCTCCGGCCGGTGCGCAACCTGCCGCACCGACCTGGACAACCTGCTGGCCAGACGGCGGGCCGAGTACGGCCTGTTGAATTCGATTGTCTCGTCTGTCAGCTATTCGAACTCGTCTGCGGGCGGATCGCTGGCCAGTGCCGCTTTCCCCGGCTGCGACACCTGGACACCGAAGGGCGTGCTGGTGAATCACATATCCGAGCACCGAGGCCGGATTAACAGCTTGTCAGTGTCCGCTGATCACCGGGCCTTCGCTACGGCATCCGACGATGCCACGGTTCGATTGTGGGATCTGTCAGATTGTCACAAGAATCCCGACCAGTGCGTGAGCGGCAAGTCCAAGCTGACCTATGCTGACTTCCCGTCCCGTGTGCTGGGCGCTTACTGGCAGGTAAGGCTGTGTGTGCGTGTGTGTGTGTGTGTGTGTGTGTGTGTGTGTGTGCCTGTCTGTCTTTCTGTCTGTGTGTCTGCCTGTGTGTCTGTGTGTCTGCCTGTGTCTGTCTGTGTGTCTGCCTGTGTGTCTGCCTGTGTGTCTGTGTCTGCCTGTGTGTCTGTCTGTGTGTCTGTGTCTGCCTGTGTGTCTGTCTGTGTGTCTGTCTGTGTGTCTGCCTATGTTTCTGCCTGTTTGTCTGCCTGTGTGTCTGTGTGTCTGTCTTTCTGTCTGTGTGTCTGTGTGTCTGCCTGTGTGCCTGTGTGTCTGTCTGTGTGTCTGCCTGTGTGTCTGCCTGTGTGTCTGTGTCTGCCTGTTTGTCTGCCTGTGTGTCTGTGTGTCTGTCTTTCTGTCTGTGTGTCTGTGTGTCTGCCTGTGTATCTGTGTGTCTGCCTGTGTGGTTGTGTGTCTGTCTTTCTGTCTGTGTGTCTGCCTGTGTGTCTAACTGCGTGTCTGCCTGCGTGTCTGCCTGTGTGTCTTTCAGTCTGTCTGTCCGTCTGTCTGACAGCTGACTGACAGGCCAATGTCAGGAGCCAATCGCCCCCCCCACCCGCAGGCCGGGCCAGACTACAGCGTGGTGGCCTGCACAGAGGCGGGCGCCTACCAGCTGTGCGCCTCCACCGGGCAGCTGCGTTGGCGCTGGTCGGCCGCCCGCCCCACCCGCTACGATGCCGAGCAGCTGGGCGCCATCACCTGCTTGAGTCCGGTGCCCGACTCAGCCAACTGTTTCCTGGTGGCCACTGCACGTGGCGCCCTGCTCACTTGGGATGTTCGAACTCAGGACTTTGTGGCCAGATACGATGTTGACCCGAGTGTGGGCCTGATTACAGCTGTGGAGGTTTGTAGCGGCTTTAAAATTCATTTATTCTTGGATCCCCAAAATCCCAATTCGAAACCTCTAAATCGAGTTCAGATCCCCAAAATCCGATTTCAAAATCCCGAAATCGAGTTCAGATCCCCAAAATCCCATTTCGAAATCCTTAAATCGAGTTTCGATCCCAAAATCCGATTTCAAATTCCCGAAATCGAGTTTCGATCCCAAAATCCCATTTTGAAATCCCTAAATCGAGTTTCGATCCCAAAATCCGATTTCGAAATCCTTAAATCGAGTTTCGATCCCAAAATCCCATTTTGAAATCCCTAAATCGAGTTTCGATCCCAAAATCCCATTTCGAAATCCTTAAATCGAGTTTCGATCCCAAAATCCGATTTCAAATTCCCGAAATCGAGTTTCGATCCCAAAATCCCATTTTGAAATCCCTAAATCGAGTTTCGATCCCAAAATCCGATTTCGAAATCCTTAAATCGAGTTTCGATCCCAAAATCCCATTTTGAAATCCCTAAATCGAGTTTCGATCCCAAAATCCCATTTCGAAATCCTTAAATCGAGTTTCGATCCCAAAATCCGATTTCAAATTCCCGAAATCGAGTTTCGATCCCAAAATCCCATTTTGAAATCCCTAAATCGAGTTTCGATCCCAAAATCCGATTTCGAAATCCCGAAATCGAGTTCAGATCCCCAAAATCCGATTTCAAAATCCCGAAATCGAGTTCAGATCCCCAAAATCCGATTTCAAAATCCCGAAATCGAGTTCAGATCCCCAAAATCCGATTTCAAAATCCCGAAATCGAGTTTAGATAAAATTCTAAAGCATAATCAAAACATTTAAATCCCATATCTGCATTAATTTCAGGCGCACTCGCTGACCTCCTGGCTAGCCGCCGGTACATCGCGCGGCATTGTGGACGTCTGGGACTGCCGATTCCAGCTGCCGCTGGTGCAGCTGCGGCACCCCACCAGCATGCGTGTGCTGCGCCTTCGAGTCCTGCCCTGGTCAGCTGGCGGCCCGGCCTCCCAGCTGCTGCTGCACCCGCACCGGCTGCTGGTGAGCGTGCAGAGCAACAATGAGGTTGGCGACTGGGATCTGCGCTCCTGCGAACGGGTCCGCTGCGTCTGGGCCTCTGTGGCTCCCGTGCTCAGCGTCACCCAGTCAACTCCGCGCGGCTGCCACGCGGTGCTGCCGGTGCGTGCACGAAATTATCTTCTTGAAAAGCTTTGTAGCATCATACTAAGTAACTAAGGGATTAAATCTACAAAAATCCCATTTTGGGATAAAACCTACAAAATCCGTTTTAGGGACAAAACCTACAAAATCTCTTTTGGAGATAAAAGCTACTAAATCCCCTTTTGAGAAAAATCTACAAAAATCTCATTTAGCGTTAAAACCTACAATGTCCCTTGTAGGGATAAAATCTACAAAATCCCATTTCAGGATAGCAACTACAAAATCCCATTTAGGATTTGAAGCCCTTACACCAAACAATTCTAAATGCCCCGCCCAGGTCGGCCCGGACCGTTGGTACGCCGGTAGCGACGACTGCCGCCTCCGCCTGTGGGACTGGGCCCGACCAGCCGACAGTCGCATTGTAGCCGGCAAATTCTCCGACTCTGTCAATCGTCGAGTCGCCTATCGTCGGGAGGCGCGCGAAGCTCTGACGGCCAATTCGAACACGGATGTCCTGTTTGAGGCCTATCTGTCCGCCAATGCCGGCGCTGCTTCCGGCGGCACTTCGTCCTCGGCTGCCGCTAATGTTGCCGCTACTAGCGGCGCTTCATTAGTCGCTTCTTCGGCGCCGCCAGCCGGTTCGCTGTTGAGCGCCCAACAGCGCGCCAGCACAATGGGCTTCCGCGACGCTGTCACCGACATCGCGCTGATGCACGCTGGACAGCCCTATTTGCTGACGGCCACCCGAGACGGCGTTATTAAATATTGGAAATAACAACATTGAACTAGTTTTTGGTTATTCAAAAACCGTGTCCTCAGCAGACTACTGATTCGTGACGCAACAAGTAGGCGTGTTGCGAATTTTGTTGTCGAAATTTTTTACGAGCGTAATTCGTCTAGAAAGTTGCAATAAAGTATTTTCTTTAATTGTAATATCATCTATTTTTCTATAATATAAGAAATCAAGAGAGTTATTTGCCAGTACTTAATTATTACTATAATTAATTAAGATTATTATTATCCAGTTGACATTATTCTGAATGCCATTGACTAACAGTAGTAATTAGTGATTTCTATTTAATAGTACAGTCTATTTGTTATCATCTATAGTTTTTTTATTTCAAAGTCTTTCCCTGTGCAAGCTGCCGCGGAGCTGTGTCTGTAATTCTGTCTGTAATTCTGTACAGTTGTGTAAGTAATAATCAGTTATTATCTATTGATGATCACAGCCTGAACTTTAATAGTTGTACAGCATTCCATCTAAGGACTAATGAGCTACTATTATCTTCCAGAATAATAAATGATAAAGCCAGTAGTAGGTGCTTAATTATTTAGAGTATCGGCCCACAAGGTTTCAGAGGTACTGGTAGAGTAGATTGATTTTGATTTTCGAAATATGCACTTGCTTTCTTCATCAGTTAGTTGAGTCAGTAATATTTTATTAACTGTAAAATATCTATGCGCTTCTTTTGGACATAAATATTAATATACTATTATTGATCTTCAAATATTATTGAAATGCTATTTTTACTACTCATGCTACTACTACTACTGGAATAAATGGCTAAATGGATAATTAATAAAACCCACAAGTTTTCATACATTTATGTCTGTATTGTTTTTTATTTCGCTAAAAAAGTAACCTAGTTAATATTTTAGTATTGTGAGTTTCTTTACTTTAGAAACAGAATAATAATATATTGCGACTGAAACTGTTTAAAATCCTCATTTATAAAGCTTAAGACACTTGTATAGCGTTGAACAAAGACGGCCATTATTTGTACAGTTTTTAGTGTAAGATATACTACTAATAGAACTAAGACCTTAGTAGTTAATAGTAGTACTAGTTGGCGGGGCCCTCAACGTCATCCAATTCTGCTTGTCCAGCTCGTCCAGATATTCGGCTAATTTGGTCTTGTCGTCCTTGGCCGTCTGCACATGCACAGGAGTTGCCAGAGTTGGCGGCACGGGTGTCAGGGGCGTGTAGGCCGCCACTGTTGCCAGGTCAAGTGGGGGAGGCTCAATCGGCGACTGCTCATACGGCTGCTGTGCGCTACCGTCTGAGACCTCGTATTCGTAGATTTCGGCCTGTCTCATCAGGACAATGTCCTCTCGCCAGGCCGGAGCTGCCGATGCTAGGCTTGCTACTGTAAATAGTATGTGCAGTGAGTGTGCGAATGCTCGCGCTGAGCTGAGGCAAATGTGACAAATGTGAGTGCCTGCGTACGTATCTGTATGCCTGCTCCGGGGTGAAATGAGGACCGATTAGGCCCACTGTCGCATTACCCTCTATCAACCCCTCCCCTCGGCCCCCGCAAACCCAGGCAAATTTGTGTATATAATTATTTACAGGAACTGTGTACTTATTAATAAATCTTACTAAATAAATTCTTACCCTGGATTAGTAGGGCCAGATAAAGCGCAACGGCAAGCATGGTTGATTGACAAAGTTTTAAATCGATCGAGTCACGTCTGCTAGTTAATAAAGTCTGCGCGGTGCTTTAAGCTGAGTTCTTACAGTAATGTACCTACTACAGCTTGTGAATAGCTTTTGCAATTGATTTCGTCAAAACTACAAACCCTCTCGTCCACTAATGCTGGCTTAATGGGATAATGGAAGCTAAATTTAGATCACGCCATAGACAGCTGCTGTTACGCTAAAAGTTTCATCATTCTGAATTTTGAACAGCATATCGTCAAAGCCAAAAGATTCATGAACACGGAGCAACTGATAGAAGGCAAGACCCATAAAAACCATAATTTTCATCTGGAGTAGTCCAATTGATTTCCCCTTAGTATTCGAGTATACGTTTTTTACTTAAAACACATCACTTAACCAACAATTACATGTACAGTTCCCACACAGATATATATAACTGACCTATTTTAGCAAGACATATAAGACTACTGAACGTGAATATTTATTTCAATTCAAATTCGAAATCATACACACACCTACACATTTCTACCATTTTACAAAATGACGAAATGACTCTGACGAAAAGGTTTTTGACGAAATGTCCGTCAACAGCGACTTCATTTGAATGCGATTGGACAAATTGTGTAAACAGTGTAATAACATTTGTTGAAATGTTATTAAAAATTGTCTTCTTTGTAGTTTAAACAATTGCCATAAACCATAGTGCAAGTTAATGTCTGATTAATCCATTGGTATTGTTATAACTTATAATCAGTCTCCGGCTCTCTCTTCAAAATCCTGCATTTACCAGAGGCATGCTGTGCAGGTTCCTTGTCGTTGTCGTCTTGTCGATTATAATCTATAGAGTTTAGACTTCCTGTTGAATTGCGGGAACTGACTGGGCCATCTTCACTGTTGTCTTCAGGGAAACTTCTCGCTGTGCTGCGGTAAGGGTCTAGGGACTTGAAGGTGGGAAGAATAAAAGATAGGCCTAACCACCACCCACTCAGCTCATCCTCCACCAGAACCAAAACGTCTTTTAAGTTAAATTGACTGAGGCCTGAGACTGAGGAGAGAGGCTATGCCTATAGATAATTAATACCATGCATTTCAAGTGACTGGACACTGGACAGCGACATTCATATTAATTTCTGCGTGTAGAATTAAGTGTTGCAACTTTGCAAGTAATCAAGTATTTAGCAGTTTTTCTATTTTGGTAGAATCTGCCAACTAATTAATAATAATCTAATGTGTAAAAGTTAATATAATATTTTAATGCAATCATAATTGCCCATCTTTCTAATGATATATAAGGTTAAATCAAAGCATAAAATTGTTGTAAAATTACACTAGTTACAAATGTAGTCTAGGCATATTAGGCCTGGTATTATAGGCCTAAGCATAAATCATATTATTTAATTACCAATTCCAAATTTTATAACACTTTAAAGGTATTGGTGCTTTTAATAAATGGTTGGGCTAGGCCTATATTATACAAAACTTGAGCCTAAAATGATCATAGTTTAGACTTTAGTTAAGTTATAGGCTAACAAAGTCATTTACAAGCAACAAATAGGCCTATTTTCGCAATAAATGGTAGAGCCTAATATATAGGAAATTCATAGATTTATTTAACAAAATAATAAAAGATAAAATTAATAAAATAAATTTATACTATAGATAGGAGTCTTACTCCATTTGCAAAAGACAATTAGGGCCTAGGCTAGGCCTAAATACAAAAAAGATAAAGTAAGTCATTGTGCCATTTTTGGTGTAAAAGAACAATGTACTATTCATTTTGCAGTTATCAGTGGCAGATCCTGGGGGGGAGGCCAAGGGGGCCATGGCCCCCCTCTCAGCTGCCTCAAAAAAATTCTACTTTTGCCTTTAGCCCCCTTCTAAGTAAAGAAAGGGCTTGGGCCTTGGGGTAGGTTCCTACTTGGGGCAGTATGAAAAAAGTTGCCCCCCCCTCAAGAAATTCCCGGATCCACGCCTGGCAGTTAAGGCCTATTGATAAATAGTGCTTAGGCTACTCAAAAATAAAGAAAAAATGATAAATTGATTATTTAAAGTTTTAATCAAAGATAATAAATAAGCCTAACATATATTTAGGCTTATCTATGCTATTTTTGGGAATTTAAAATTAATAATTAGGCATGAACTACTATAGAGAGGCCTATACTTACTAAGGAATATATTTTAATAAATTGCCTTGGATATTATAATTTCATATGCAAAGAAAGAATAAATAGGCTATCTTTGACATAGTTTTATGTGTAGATTTTTTGTTATGACATTGAATGACTCTTAGGCTTATATTGCTGTTCTTTCTGATTTCAGATGTCCAAATTTGCTGTGCTAAAAGTTGAAGGTCTGAGCAGCAGTGAAGATAGTGATACTAATAATGAAAGCAGGAAAACCACTGGTAATGGTCGTAAGTCAAAAAAGAACAAGCAACAGAAGCAACAGCAACCAGTGCCTGCTGCTAGAAGCAGCAAGCCTGCACAGCAGCAATCAAAGAGAAAATTACCAAACATGGAAGCACTGGCAGCACAGCAGGAGGAGTGGCAGAAAAAAGATCAGGTTTGATTATTTGATTTGAATGTTATATTTGAATTGTGAAATAAACGAGTAAGCTACTTAGTAAAAGTAGTAAAAAAGTGTTTTCCAAAATAGAATAACATGCAAAACGGTAAAGATTAAAAAACTTGAGAAACAAACTAAATTAGATGACGAGGCAATTTGTAATTGATGTAAGTGTATAGTTACTCCCGCCGTTTACCCTGGCCGTGGTAAATAGTTCTAAAATAACTCTACCGATTCAGGAGCTGTTAGACAGCAGTTATAAGCGCGAATTGGCCGAAGCAATAATGGCCAGCAGGCTCGAACAAGAAAAGCCTACAGCTACAGCTTCGTCTGTCAATGCCAGCTCCCTGTCAGGCGTTCCAGGCAGTACTCTGACAAGAATTGAGGCGGAGAGCCGCCGGGCTGCGAACGCCACCGTGCGCAGAGAGAAACTCACCGAGAAGGAGCTTATTCGTCAGGAAGTTGAACTGGAGTTGCAGGCCAAGTTTCAGGTAAGACCTAATTTTAGTTTAGTCTAGATCATCTACATGTAGTCCCATTTCCGAATCATGTGGTCCCGAATTCCGGGACCGGGATTCCGGGATGCAATTGCATTCCTCAAGTTCACAAATGCAACACTCCCTTTAACAATGGATCCAGGAAGCCCTAGCCGTGAAAGAGGCCGAGAACGAGTCTCTACGAGCCGAGACCGACAGTCTGAAGCGTTCGCTGGCCAGTTCTGAAGCCCAAGTTGCTCATCTGAACTCTCTCCTCAGCTTAGTCGAAGGTAAAAAAGCCAAAGGTCTGTCCGAGCAGATCTACCAGCTCACATCCGTGATTTCCGAACTGACAGACAGCACCAAAGTGCTGGACTCGGAGCTAGAGAAGGAGAAGACCAAGTCACGTCAACTGCAGGATCAGCTGGACAAGCTGAGGTCCAGTGCCGCTCGCTGAAGTGCACGGGCTTCGTGATGCACCTTGAACGAACCCCAGATCCCGACTTTCACTCCTGAATAAATCCCAAATTCCTCTCCTGAATTGATCCCGAATTCCTCTTCTGAATAGATCCCGAATTCCACTCCTGAATCGATCCCGACTTTCACTCCTGAATAAATTCCAAATTCCACTCCTGAATTGATCCCGAATTCCTCTCCTGAATTGATCCCGACTTTCACTCCTGAATAAATCCCGAATTCCTCTCCTGAATAGATCCCGAATTCCACTCCTGAATAGATCCCGAATTCCTCTCCTGAAAAGATCCAGAATTCCTCTCCTGAATAGATCCCGAATTCCTCTCCTGAATTGATCCCGAATTCCTCTCCTGAATAGATCCCGAATTCCTCTCCTGAATAGATCCCGAATTCCTCTCCTGAATTGATCCCGAATTTTACTTCTGAATTGAGTCTTAGGACTCTTAGCAATATATTTTTCTAAAAATTAACAGATACCGCGCATTTCTGCCCCAATATTGGAACTGTAAATGTACAAGCGTATCAGAGCAGACCATCTCAATTAAATTAAGTTTATAAGGAAATTAATTATTTAACCCTGTCATTGCCAGTTGCGAATGTAACAACACTAATAATTTAATATAAAAATCTAAACTAACTAGTTTTATACGCTACTATAAGTAGAAAATCCAGCATATTTCAAAAATCTTGTTTTGTCTGTTGGAGTTTTTAAGTTTTTTTTGCGAGAAAAAATACGACCAAGTTTATGGACAACACAATTTATACACCACAATTTGAGATAAATCTGCTTATGGCACGCGGACGATGAAAAAAACAAAATTCGAACAATTTTATTTAGAAATTAATATTTGCTCTTTCATATACATAAAAGACATACAAATTTAACAATATGGTATAATATAATTAAAATTTATAGAAACTGTCTGTACCGCAAATGTTTAGAATAGCCAGATGTGTCACTCGCAATTAATGTTGTGAAGAAAAAAACTAGATCGTCTACTGTTTTTCTCCGGGTTTGCTGCCTCCCGAGTCCCGACATATAGGGTTAGAATGAACAACAAGCACTTAACCCGTACACAAGTGAGTGCAAGACGGAGGAAACAGCCCCAAGCTAGCTCAGCTAATGAGAGCAGTAAGGAGAGAGGTTCAAGTCAGATGTACGAAACTCAGCCTAGGGTGGCAGGCCCAATCTGGCTTAGCCAATGAGAGAGCAGTAAGGAGAGAGAAGACGGACGAAACTCAACCTAGGATGACAGACCCAATCTGGCTCAGCCAATGAGAGAGAGCAGTAACAGTAAGGAAAGACTAAAATGAAAGCTAAACTGTTTATCGACGAGACAGGGAACTGGGGCGTCACCCCTTTTCTCTCTTGCTGTGCAACACGCATTGGTTTTGGCTTCAGTCTTAAATTGAATTCTATTTTAAATAAGGTCCTAGCGACTAAAACAGAATTTAAGATGCTAATTTAATAGGTCTGCTTGTAGAATTCAGAGACGACTGTTGCAGTCTTAAGGTTTAAAAAGGCAAAAACGCGAATTTGGCTAAGTAGGGATAAGCGAGTGGTATATCTAGACTAGCTATTCTAGAAATTGTGATATTTACCGAGTGCTTTATTACTCGCTGGAATAAAAAATTATTACGAGTAGCAGACATACGAGTAAGACAGAAAAGCAGACAAATAATGGCTAAAACGAAGTCTTAAACAAGGGTTCTCACGCGCTACAATTATGACAATAAATATTTGCGGGCAGCAATCGATATACATGCTGTTAACAATAGTCACATTAAAATGGCCCATCAAACAACAAATTACATCGAATTAAAACGCTAGAGACAAGCCGGTTGCAGGCAGAGGAGAACTTGCCTCTAATTATTATAAATAGACTGACTACTTGCTATATGCATATAGGAATGAGAATGACGCAGCAGCCAGGTGTAGGTGAAGATGCCAATTTTGCCCAACAATTAGCAACGTACATCTTTTACAACACGAAGACACAGCACTATATATCAAAAAATATAAAGATAATTTCGCTTGAAATGACAAAAAAGGTCAGAACACGCACCCACACACAGATCTAAAAGAATTCTACTCGTACAAAGAATTTTTGGTAACGGCGCAAATATAAAATTACGGCAAGCGGACGCGCAACGGTTATACTCTATAATAAAGTGCGCTTACATTTAGCCAGTACTCTAGACAGGTAGCAGAAAATAGAAGAGTACATTATAATAGGTACAGTAAATTGGTGCAATATCAACAAAATAATAAACCAGAGTTCGTTCAAAAGAGTTTCTTTTAAACCAAAAAACCTACGCACTAACATAATCTCTAAATGAGTTGAGTCGAATTCAGGTGAAGAAGGGAGATATGGATGCACTTTTAAACAGGAAGGTGCAATTCTTAAAAGTGTGTACTTGTGTGGCTGGGAGGTTTAAATGTCCTTTTAGGCTGAGAAGATCGAAAAGTACTTTTAGGCTGAGAATATATTAGGTGGTAGGAAGGAAATTTAGTTTAAGGATAGAGTACCAAATGTACTTTTAGGCAATAAAGAGTAAATGAACTTTTGCTGAGAATATTGAATGTACTTTTAGGTCGAGCGTAGCAAATGTACTTTGATGAGGATGGGACGAACTTTAATTAACAATAAATTAATAAATGAAGCGGCTGCACTAGAGAAATGACAATGAGTTGCAAGCATGAAAAAGCAGAGATCTAGAGCGTCGAGACTGTGCGGCTGCTCCACATGCATCGTCCATGACGCAATGACAAAATAAAAAAACCAAGCATGAATTTTCCACTAAAAATTTATTTCTCAATCAAACAAATCTGTTGCTCTTTCCAAGAATCGCATAGAAAAAACAACAACGCAACAAAAGGTAAGCAACAGGACAAAACGACAACAAATAACAGAGTTAAGCTGATCACGTGATCTGCTTATGTTCAGGTGGCCGCGAGCTCCTGCATCAGGGGTGGCACCCTGGCAACCTGCAGTATCCGGGAGCCGTCGCTGTAGCGCACGTCCAGCCAGCGGACTCGAAGCAGCGCCAGCAGGGCGCGCTGAACGATTCGGCTGGCGGGTTCGCCAGATTCTGATTCGCACATTTTGGCGATGCCGTCCAGGTGGCTGAGGTACTGACTCTGAGCCTGGCGCACCTGCGGGTTGCAAACAGGAGGGCCTGTGTCTAAAAGAGGCGATTTTTCCAGGCGGATTTCTAAAAGAGGCGATTTTTTCAGGTGTGTCTAAATCGACGATTTTTCCAGGCGGATTTCTAAAAGAGGCGATTTTTTTAGGTGTGTCTAAAAGAGACGATTTTTCCTGGCGGGTTTCTAAAAGAGGCGATTTTTTCTGGCGGGTTTCTAAAAGAGGCGATTTTTCCAGGCGGATTTTTCCAGGCGGATTTCTAAAAGAGGCGATTTTTTCAGGTGTGTCTAAAAGAGACGATTTTTCCTGGCGGGTTTCTAAAAGAGGCGATTTTTCCTGGCGGGTTTCTAAAAGAGGCGATTTTTCCAGGCGGATTTCTAAAAGAGGCGATTTTTCCAGGCGGATTTCTAAGAGGCGATTTTTCCAGGCGGATTTCTAAAAGAGGCCAATTTTCCAGATGTGTTTTTAAAAGAGGCGATTTTTCCTGGCGGATTTCTAAAAGAGACGATTTTTCCAGGTTTTCTAAAAAAGCGATTCTTTCAGGTGTATTTTCAAAAGAGGCGATTCTCCAAGCGTATTTCTAAGAGGCGATTTTTCCAGGTGTGTTTAAAAGAGGCGATTTTTCCTGGCGGGTTTCTAAAAGAGGCGATTTTTCCAGGTGTGTCTAAAAGAGGCGATTTTTCCTGGTGTGTCTAAAAGAGGCGATTTTTCCAGGTGTGTCTAATAGAGGCGATTTTTTCAGGTGTGTCTAAAAGAGGCGATTTTTCCAGGTGTGTCTAAAAGAGGCGATTTATCATTATCAGGGATGTTTTATAGCAAGCTATTACTTAAAGTTGTGTTGAAGCACTTATTAGGCGTGATAAATGGCGGTTTTTATTGTTTTCTATAGTCAACAGACGATTTTCCAAAACCTGTCCCAAGAAGCGACTATCTAGCAATGTGTTCAAACTCAGATTTCCCATAAAACAGACAGACAGACCTCCTCCTGCTCGGCAGAGGACAACAGCAGCGCCCTGTCCTCCTCAAGCAGATAGATTGCCAACAGTACAACCGCTGCCACTTTGCGGTGGCCGCCAAACAGGCGCAGCATGTCGCGATAATAGTCGGTCAGAGTCTGGTAGATTCGCTCCACGTCCGACACGCTGTAGAGGGCTCGGTCGTCGAGCCAGCGCTTGCTAGTGAGGCTCATAAATGTGCCAATGATAGCCTCCCGTGTGTGCAGAACCGCCTCTTCGAGGCCGTCAGCAGCTTCGAATAGGACGACCCATGCGTCTCGATCGTAATCGTAGGACAGTACGCTGATGATCTGGATTGCGCCGAATACTCGCAGCTGATGGGGTGAGGGGATTAGGGATGTGTACATCTCGAATGTCAGGTAGAAAACAAGCCCATCAAATATTCGTATTAGGCTACCTTTTTAACCAGTTCCAGTTCTAGTGAACTAGATTAAAAAAATTCTGAATAGATTATCGAATGTCTGACTGGATTATCGAATGACTGATTGGATTACCGAATATCTGAATGGATTATCGAATGTCTGACTGGATTACCGAATGTCTGACTGGATTACTGAATGTCTGACTGGATTACCGAATGTCTGACTGGATTACCGAATATCTGAATGGATTACCGAATGTCTGACTGGATTACCGAATATCTGAATGGATTACCGAATGTCTGACTGGATTACCGAATATCTGAATGGATTATCGAATATCTGAATGGATTATCGAATGTCTGACTGGATTACCGAATGTCTGACTGGACTACCGAATGTCTGACTGGATTACCGAATGTCTGACTGGATTACCGAATGTCTGACTGGATTACCGAATATCTGAATGGATTATCGAATGTGTGACTGGATTACCGAATGTCTGACTGGATTACCGAATGTCCGACTGGATTATCGAATTTCTGACTGGATTACCAAATGTCTGACTGGATTACCGAATGTCTGACTGGATTACCGAATATCTGATTGGATTACCGAATGTCTGACTGGATTACCGAATGTCTGACTGGATTACCGAATGTCTGACTGGATTACCGAATGTCTGACTGGATTACCGAATATCTGATTGGATTACCGAATGTCTGACTGGATTACCGAATGTCTGACTGGATTACGAATGTCTGACTGGATTATCGAATGTCTAAATGGATTATTGAATGTCTGAACGGATTATCGACTGTCTGACTGGATTACCGAATATCTGATTGGATTACTGAATGTCTGACTGGATTATCGAATGTCTGACTGGATTATCGAATGTGTGACTGGATTACCGAATGTCTGAATGGATTATCGAATGTGTGACTGGATTACCGAATGTCTGACTGGATTACCTTGACCAATTTGCCCAACAGATTCTTATCCAATTGCGAGAGTATCGGCATAGCAGGTATTAATCGAATCATCTTTCTAACGGATTTCTCAAGCGTCGAAAATCCGTCCTCCAAATTAAACAGCTTCGAGGACAAAGTCGAGGCGCACTGCTGATCGTACGGCAGCTGGTAGTCCGTGACGCACAGGCAGAGCTGGTGATAGATTGGCGTGGTCTCGAAGTGCCGGCCATCTGTCTGCCACCTGAAACAGTAAGAGCGCGTGACCAATTGAGTAATTAAGCTGCTGACCCACTATTCCTAAGCTCTTGATTCACTGTAACCCCTCAATGGGTCAATGAGTCAATAAGCTACTGACTGACCCACCTCTCTAAATCTTGACTCACTGTCACACTCCCTCAATGGGTCAATGAGTCAATAAGCTACTGACTGACCCACCTCTAACTCTTGACTCACTGTCACACCCCCTCGGCTTTAACGGGTCAATGAGTCAATAAGCTACTGACTGACCCACCTCTCTAACTCCTGACTCACTGTCACACCCCCTCAATGGGTCAATGAGTCAATAAGCTACTGACTGACCCACCTCTAACTCTTGACTCACTGTCACACCCCCTCGGCTTTAACGGGTCAATGAGTCAATAAGCTACTGACTGACCCACCTCTCTAACTCCTGACTCACTGTCACACCCCCTCAATGGTCAATGAGTCAATAAGCTACTGACTGACCCACCTCTAACTCTTGACTCACTGTCACACCCCCTCGGCTTTAACGGGTCAATGAGTCAATAAGCTACTGACTGACCCACCTCTCTAACTCCTGACTCACTGTCACACCCCCTCAATGGGTCAATGAGTCAATAAGCTACTGACTGACCCACCTCTAACTCTTGACTCACTGTCACACCCCCTCGGCTTTAACGGGTCAATGAGTCAATAAGCTACTGACTGACCCACCTCTCTAACTCCTGACTCACTGTCACACCCCCTCAATGGGTCAATGAGTCAATAAGCTACTGACTGACCCACCTCTATAACTCCTGACTCACTGTCACACCCCTGCACGGGTCAATGGGTCAATAAGCTACTGACTCACTGACTGACCCACCTCTCTAACTCCTGACTCACTGTCACACCCCTGCACGGGTCAATGGGTCAAACCTGGGATCGAAGGACCGCAAAGCGCTGGTCTGCCCGAACTCTCCCGGCAGTATGGGCGTCGTTTCGCTATCAGCATCGTCCACGACTTCGTTAACGGTTATTGGCCCGGAAGAAGAGGCCGCCGCGGCGACAGCCGCGACCACCCCAGCATCCCTAGTAGCTTCATCATCATCATTGCCGTCTTCTTCGCCTATTCGGCTGTCGTCTGCGTCGACGATTTCGCCCTCGCCGACGCCGCTAGCCGAAGCCGTCATCTGATCGTCGAAGGAGCCGGAGGCCGGCTCCTGCTTGACCATGCCGCCGAACCTGACGCCTTCGAGGGACACGCAGGCCGGAGCTACGGAAGTCAGTGCCGACATCAGCTGCGAGTCGTCGATGTCGGCTGGACGCGGCACCAGCGATAGCGCGGCTTCTTGAATGTCGGCCTGGCCCGGGAGCGGAGCTTCTCGTCCGCTGCGAATGGAATGGATTGAGTTGGGGATTTGGGCGTCGCAGACTGAACTGGGATTCTACAGCTAGTTTGGGAGTTTATGGGATTTGGGATTGCAGTTTGGGATTTATGAAGCTAATTTAAGGATCTCAGCGGATTTTTGAGTGTAGTTTGGGATTTTGAAGCTAAATTTCGGGATTTAAGGATCTCAGCGGCTTTGAGTGTAGTTTGGGATTTTGAAGCTAAATTTAGAAATTTCAGGGGATTTGAGACAGCACTTTGGGATTTTAAAGCTAATTTAGGTTTAGGGATCTCAGGGCATTTGAGAGTGTAGTTCGATATTTTGAAGCTAATTTTAGGGAGTTCAGGGGATTTGAAACTGCAGTTCGGATTTTGAAGATAAATTTCGGGATTTCAGGGGATTTGAAACTGCAGTTGGGATTTTGAAGCTAAATTTCGGGATTTCAGGGGATTTGGGACTGCAATTTGGGATTTTGAAGCTAATTTAGGAATTTCAGCGGATTTGAGACTGCAAATTGGATTCTTGAAGGGTTGGCACTGTCACCGGCATTCGAAAGCCTTAATGGGTTTTTTAGGAATTTAAAACTAGGGATTTAAGAGAAAATCAAAGCAAACACTGGATTGCTAAGACTCTGTGATTTTGGCAATGAAACTAGCTGGGACCGCGGTACGTTGGGACATCGGATCCACTCAGGACAGGCAGTCTTACGCAGTATGAGGTCCTTCTTCATGCAACAGCGAAGCACTTGTTCAGCCGGCAGGAAGTGCACGATCGTCGATATTCCTTGCTAATGTTGCAGCTGTTCTGATGCAGGCAGCGCAGCTGAGAAGTCTGCAGAAATTTTTCACGCGTCGCGTGCGTGTATGAGCAAGGAGCTAGCATTTACCTGCATAGTTACTGCCCGGCTAGCTTAGAGAAATTCTAGGGAAGCAGGGTAGACAAGGTGGAGTCCATAGTGAGAAAGAGATCATGAGAGGGATGACGAAGAGAGACTGGGGATTGGGGAGATGATCAGAAAAAAAGTCTGGAAAGGTCAATGAGAATTATGGGGAAGTGTGGGAGGAAACGTTAGGAAAGTAGAGTTTGGAAAGAGAATGATGAAAGAGGAGTCTGGGAAATAATGATGGAGGCTGAAAGAAGGATGGTGGAGGAGTCTGGGAAAAGGATGATGGATGAGTCTGGCAGAAGGGTGACGGATGAGTCTGCAGAAGGATGATGAATGAGTCTGGGAGAAGGGTGATGGAGGAGTCTGGGAAAAGGATGAATGATGAGTCAGAGAGGATGATGATGGGAGAGTCTGGGAGAAGAATAATGGATGAGTCTTGAAAAGGATGATGGAGTCTGGGAGAAGGACGGTGGAGGAGTCGGAGAGAATGATGGGGAAGGAGGCTGGGAGAATGATGGGGAAGGAGGCTGAGAGAATGATGGGAAAGAAGGCTGGAGAATGATTGGGAAGGAGGCTGGGAGAATGATTGGGAAGGAGGCTGGAGAATGATGGGGAAGGAGGCTGAGGAGAATGATGGGGAAGGAGGCTGGGAGAATGATGGGGAAGGAGGCTGAGAGAATGATAGGAAAGAAGGCTGGGAGAATGATAAGGAAGGAGGCTAGAAGAATGATGAGGAAGGAGGCTGAGAGAATGATTAAGAAAGGAGCTGGGAGAATGATTGGGAAGGAGGCTGGGAGAATGATGGGAAAGGAGGCTGGGAGAATGATTAGGAACAGAGGCTGGGAGAATGTTTGGGAAGGAGGCTGGGGAGAATGATGGGAAGAGAAGCTGGGAGAATGATTGGGAAGGAGGCTGGGAGAATGATCGGGAAGGGGCTGGAAGAATGATGGGAAAGGAGGCTGGAAGAATGATGGGGAAGGAGGCTGGAAGAATGATAGGAAGGAGGCTGGGAGAATGATTTAGGAACGAGGCTGGGAGAATGATGGGGAACGAGGCTGGGAGAATGATGGGGAACGCTGGGAGAATGATTGGGAAGGAGGCTGGGAGAATGATTTGGAAGGAGGCTGGGAGAATGATTGGGAAGGAGGCTGGGAGAATGATGAAGGATTCTGAGAAATAGGGAAATGATGGAGTCCAAGAAGCAGGGGAACAATGAGGAAAAAAAGGTTTAAAATAAATTCAGCATTAAAACAAACACTTTAAACGGCAATAAAAAACCTTACATCTCTCTTAGCATTTCCGCCTAAAGAATGTTTTGCACGGACTCGCGACGTGGCCACGCCAAAGTTCTTCCAGAGGCCAGCAAGATCGCAGACGAGGCACTTCGCTCCGGCCTTCAACGTCGACTGGCGACCACCGCCTACACTCGTCGACGCGGCGGAGGTGACGGCGACGGCGCAAGCTGCGAATCTTCGCCATTCAGACCAGCAACAGAATCCTCTGCGCCCGTAGGGTCAGCCGGGTTCTGCCAATTACTGTCATCTTCGTTGAGATTCCACGAATTCGCCCATTGCCACAAGATTTGGGCTATTTTGCTGTGGTGC